>CANYCX011711331.1:0-14508 GCA_948193385.1 Breynia disticha f. nivosa | reverse complement strand
GTTTGTATTTGTACATGATGATGTTATATCCTACCTTATGTATTTTGGCTTGGTTGTATTGCGAAAGGATTTACTATACGTTATGTATTTGTAAAATAAAATAATTTGATCTATGTATAAATATATGTGTTTGAATAAATTTTGAAAAGTTGAAACCTTCCTTCAATGAATGAGATTTTTATTTTCTTTATTTTTATTTAAACTTTGATTTTCGGAGTTTAAGTATTGTCTGTAGGAGGGGAGTTATACACAGATAATATTTAAATTTCGGGGGTCACATCTTCGTTTTACAATGTTTTTTCTTACTTCGTCCTTCTTCCATAACCAATCCGATTATAAATTAATAGAGTGAAGTACACTTTTTGTATTTTTTTTTTCAAATATTCTTATAAAAATATAAACCCATTAATTTTATTAACAATAATATTATTTAATATATCTAAACAACTAAAAAATATTAAATAAATTCTTAATTTAACAATAAGACTTCAATAAAAAATAAATAAATGATTAATGATATAAAAAATTATGGTACATTATTTAATAAATATTAATAAAAATATAAAATAAATTCTAGAAGCTATTGTTGAAATAAATATTTAAAAAATAGTAAAATAAAAAATTGCTAAAAGAGGTATTATACAAGATTTTTGAAATTAAAATATTCCATCCCCACCTCATCTCATCACGTCTCTTAAAGATATGATTTCTTATATTTTTAAAATATATTTTTTTTTGTAATTATGATAGTTTAAAATATGCAATTCATAATATAATCAATATGTGATTAAAAAATAAAGTGTTGGTACTTGAATTACAATTTTATAATCAAAACCTTAAAATATATATAACATATTTTATATTACATCATATATATATTATATTATTTATATATGATTTATATAGTAAGGTGATTTCAAGCGAAGAATGAGACAGATGTACTAAATATCAATCTCGCCTCATCCTCATCGTTTTTAATTTTGCATTGTTTCGTGCCTCCCTCCATTCTCTGTTAAACGTTAAAAACCCACCATTTCAAGTTGGATCGGAACGGATCCCCTATGAGTTTTTTTGTCGTTCCTATTAGAAAAGTATATCCTTTGATTAGTAATTTCACGTTATTGCCAAATGGAAGCTAAAATCAGAGAAACGGAGATTGATATGAACCAAAGTCATTGCCGTTGGAAGGAAAACAGGAAATTTCCTAACTAATTTCTACAATTTAAGATGTACAAGAAACTTTGATGTGAACTTTTGTAGGACCACAGCCAAATTGGTCAACCGTGGGCCTCACTTCCCTTAGTTTTCTAATATTTAATCGCCACTCATATAACGGGCTCATCAACTCTGCAATTTTGTAAGTCACACTCGGTTATGAGTAAGCTTATAGTATTCCTGTGGAGTCAGAAATGGTCACTGCTTTGGTATTAATAATGAAATGTTTGGTTGTGAAATGAAGAAAATGTAGGTCACAGGTCAATCCTCACTTTACAGTTCATGACTTGAGTTGCACCTTCTTCAATATGAAGGAGAAGCTTGGTTTACAAAAAAGAACTTGTTTCTAGAACTTAGTTAATCACTTAGCAGAAGAAAGAGCTCAGGTTATTCTCTTTGCTTCCGTTTCTTCACAAACAGGAAATGCTTATAATAAAGAACAAAACGACTCTTCATGTAGTGGGGACTCCAACATAAAATTTTAGTCTTTATAAAAAATGGAATAATAAAAAGTAAATATTACAAGGTACAAGCTTTCGTAAATTTATTAGAGAAGTTTAAAAAAGCTTGTTTACTTGTAATCATGTGAGAAATTACAAGGATTGTATTCTTTTTACAGACAAGTTATCCTACAGAAATCATTTTTCTTTGTTTGTCTTTTACAATTATAAGTTTTGTGAAGGAAGGATGCATAAGAAACAGGGATAACATTTAATTTATATCCTAACGTTTCATCTGAAGTAATAAATGGGCTCCATTTTTTTTCTTAAACGTACATTAGAGAATTTTGCAGACAATTATACAAACTACTATATTTTGAGTTTGAAATGATATGAATGTCAGTGTATTTTATTTATTTTTGTTGATTGAAAAGATTCTAGTTCACAATTATATCAATGTCAGATTTCATGTTCCAAAATACAAAAATGTCACTTTTTGTTCTCTCGACATATAAACAATAATGAACAACGATAAACACTAAACATACCCTGACATTTTTACAATTGCAAACTCAAAATTGAGCATTTTCATATTTCCAAAACTTTAATTAACATTAACAAAAAATGAACAAACTTAACTAGCATTCATATTATTTTAAACACAAATTTGTGCATTCATGTAATTTTCTCATAATTTTGTTGCAACTCAAATTAGTACATTATATTCTTAGATGGAGTCTATGTGGCTGTAACAGAAGCCTGCGTGTAATGGAAAATCAGTTTTCAACAAGTTTTGAGAAAAAAAGGTACCATCATAATACGCAACCACAAAAAAAACAACCAATTATATCATCTCTTCCATTTTTGGCATCAACAAACCAGAATCCCATGGCTTCCTAGGTCATTTTCTTAACCACAAGCAGACAGCTCTCGCACCCTTTGTTTCTCATTCTTTGCAGTAATGAGAATGGACTGTGCTAGTAGTATGGTGGTACTGTAATTGTGCTTAAAAGAGAAAGAAAGAGAATCCGGCATATGAACATGAGATGGGGGCAATTTCGAAAGGGTAGTGGTTGTAGCAGTTTGGTGATAAGAGGATGTTCGATAGGGGCTGGTAATGTTACTTTCCAGTTCGCAAAACAATCTTCTTTGAGTTTTTTTTTTTGGTTGCGTTCAAAACCAAATCCCTACAACAAACGAACACTGATTGCTGGATATTGCCCCAACGCTACTGAAATTACAAATTAATTAGCACAATTACATACAATAATGACAACATCGAGAGATTCAATCTCAAAACACCCATCTAAATCAAGACAACTGCCGCCCTTTAAGATACAAAATTTCACAGCCCAATGCAGTACTGATCCCTAAGAAACATGACAACTACATGATGCAGAAAATATCGGTCTCAGTTAATCATAGAACAACACAACACACACAGCATGGTCTCACTCATTACAAAGATTACAAGAAAACATACAAAATAACCCATTCAAGGACCAACTGAACAAGTAAAGGAATACCAACTATTGTTACACCAACATTTTAGTTATTTCATCATATGAGAATCTCGTTATATAAGGATATGTCTACAAAGCAAAATATAATGTAATCTTAATCAACAGTGAAAGCTGCACAGAAATTCGAAAATATGCTAACATCCTCTTAAGGTATTAATTAAAAATACATTCAAATAAAAACTTGGAAAAAGCACTGCAAACGTATATTGCCTCAAACAGGGCCACAAACCCTCCAAGAAAGCTGTGCATTCTATAGCATCTTCCAAGTAAATTGGCAGTTCAAAAACAGATCTGTTTGGTAACTTCACCGAAATTGCTCCAAACTCGCAGGTTTGGAAATCATACACCAAGAGAGAATCGCTTTGCACATTCATGCAAACAGGTTTTAATACTATTATCTTCGATATTGATGATAAGGTTCAAGACATGAGATCCTCGAGCAATAGCAGAAAAGTCGTGCAATGTTAACTAAGGATACCAACTTCAAAAGACAAACTAAATTCTGTTTTTTGTCACTGCAACTCTGGTCATACAAGCAAAACATAGAAATAGTCTATGTCCTAGTACTAGATGCAAAAGCACATTTTATAAATTTACAATCTTTTCTATCCTCATTGGATGAAAAAATCGGGGTGTGAAAAATTAATACTTTATCTAATGAATTTCACATGATAATGTTCAAGTAAACTCACGGATTAAAGAAATAAACCAGTGGCACCAAAAACAAAACAATGACCTAATAAACCAGATTCAAATGCATGGGCAGTACCATAGATTCAAAAGCTTATGTATACCACAAAAAAAAAGGCTGAGATACCTTACAAGCATTGCAAAAGAATGGAGACAGACTGTCCTGAAAAAGGGAAAAAAAGTAATACATAAGTTCTCTTTTGCATTAATCTACATACTAAACCATATCTCTACTAGGATCTAGCCCATTAATGCAAAAAGAGAAGAATCAAAGAAATGAATCACTCACCAATATAAACTTGCCCTTCAAAGTTGCACCAGCACATCACCAGAGCAAGTGCCTCCAGAATGACAGACCATGGATCAGAGGTATGCAACTTTATTAGAATAGTTACATATTTAAATGTCAAAGTAAATAGCAGTAGCATCACAGTCCAAACTTCTCAATCAAATGAAAACTACGTAAAAAATGGATAAAAAGCTCCTAATATACTTTTCCATCATGTATATGCATTGTGAATGCAGGTAAAGTAACTGGATGGTTTAAATGAGTCTCCAAACGGCACATTAAGAAGCAAACAGAACCAGCATCTCATTGCGAAAGCCATAAACAGCACAATCACAACCATCAAAACAAAAACAATTCCGAAAAAGAGTAATTCACTATATTGATATGGATATACATATATAAATTTGCAATGCAACAGTTTTGCACACCAAGAAAGTGAAAATCATTATTGTTTTTCAAAAAAGAATCATTAGATATATTCTTAAGAGTGTTTCAATAAGCTCCTAATAAACAAACCAAGGTACCTTCTCCTGGGTGCCAACTTAAGCATCTATGCACTTGAGGATGCTATGCCTCAAAGCAGGGGGCAGATATCCTGAACGAAAAACCAAATTAGACACTCTAGAACGAAGCTATTTACACAAAATGATAAAGAAGAAAACAGAAATTAAATAGGAGAAGCTGCATATTAAGCATTAATGCAACTAAAAAGAGGAACTAAAGAACTAGAAAGAAGGGAAATAAACAACTGAGCCTTGCCAACTTTCAGTAAAGGTATCCAAGGGACAATTGCCACATTCTAGGAAACTACTTATATTTCCTAAAGATCAAATTGCACTATCAATGTTCAAGATACAACCAAGAATTTATGAGCACAAAAAAAAAGAAAAAAATAAAATAAAGTCTAATAAGCCCATCATCAAGAATGATTTTACATTAGGAAGAAACGCCTTTGGCAAGTTGTCTTACAATAATCTACTGAGAACCGCCAGTAATGTGTACTCCAGACCAAATACGACCACTTTTCACTTGAACCACGCTGAACGTTGTCCATAGCTTAAAGGCCAGCACATAGAAGATAAAGAGAGAGAGAGTGTGCAATGATTAGATAACTGATATAGTTGACAATGTACAAAAAAGTAGCTCAAGAGCATTTCTGGAGTCCAAAATCCAGAGAATCAGCAACGTGGTTCACTTGCCCGTGATAAATGGATGACTCAGTGCCTGTTGAATAGTCATTCTCTTCTCCGGATCCAACACAAAAATCTTGTCTAGAAGATCTTTGAAATTAGCTAGCATCTTTGGATCCTCACCTGGAGAGCCTGTAATGATAGATCCTATATCTTTTGGCTTTATGTTTGCCAACATTCTCTTTACAGTCTGTCCCAAACAAATTAATAAAGAACAAAATTTCAGGCCACTTGAAAAAGAATAATGAATGATTACAGGCCATCTGAAATAGCAAAGTGACGATAACAGGCAAACTAAAACCAAGTGAAGCAAAAATAAACATACCTTTTTAGTGACAGGATCTTCTTCTGTAGCAAGAAAATTCAAATCCTGGTCAAAATGCTGATCAACAAATGCGCCCTGCAGGAGAGAACATTAATGTCATTAGCAGAATAAAAGAAAAGACTCAAGAACGGATATAAACCTCCAATTTGACATATCTTACAGAAATTACCAAGAAAGATGTAAAGACCTGTTAATTAATCTAATGTCTAAACCACTCTGACCGAAAAACAATCTAATCACCAAAGGAGAAATACCTTCTTAAGCATCTTTTTAGGAAAAGGGCCCTTCAATTCCATGTGAAGACGCAGCATGTCGTTGTTTGTAGCACCTGGAAAAAGAACTTTCCCGGAATAAAGCTCGTACAAACAACAACCAACAGACCACATGTCCATTGGGTGATCATATGACAAGCCAAGAACTGCAAAAGTACACCAAAACCATTAGTTAAATATTTCATCTAAAGTTCATTCTATACAGCTCAACAAAATTTCTTTTACGTACTTCAGAACTTGATCTTGACTTACTTATTTCTGGAGCACGATAGAAGCGGCTCACTAGGTATGGTGTAATTTCATTTTTACCAGCAGACATAGCGTTACCAAAATCACAGAGTTTCAGCACATTTTTTGCTTCATTCACCTGAAGGGAAGACCATAAACAAGAGCATGGCATTAAAGTAATAAGAAATCAATGTGATGATTAATGCTCAATGGGAAAAACAACAAAATTATAAAATGCACTGCAGACTTACCAGCATATTATCAGGTTTGATGTCACAGTGGAGAACTCCACAATTCTTCAAATGCTTCAGGGCAATAAAAAGCTGCTTTGCATAAGCTCTAATAGCAGTTAGTTTAAGGCCAATATTGCGACCAAACTTTTTTAAGACCTCACGAAGGTTCATATGAAGAGATTCAAATACTAAGCAAAGATGATTTCTATACTTGAAACTTGAAACAAAGCGAACACAGTGGCGCTTGTTTTCGGGATCTAAGGCAGCTAGCTTCTTTAAAATCTGCACCTCTTCCTTGCCAGCCTTGTTCCTGGATTACATAAAGCAACTATAAGTTAAAATACGCCGCCAGAGAAAACATGTAGACAACGAGAGAAAAAGTTTACCCACATTGTTTCATTATTCCGAATAATTTTTATAGCTACTTCTTCAGGATCACCAGGTCCAGCCTTTAGATCTTTTGCACGAACAACTGTTGAAAACACACCTTTCCCATGACCAGCAGCAACTTCATATTGACCGTCAAGTACCTCACCAAATCGGTAACCTACATATTAAAAGTCACAACCAAAAATGTAATCAGACTAATAATAAGAAACGCAGATCAGAATGATACACTCATCAGAACCCTTTCATTTCATATTGAGGTAAAAAAAAGACATATCAACTATTATCACAAAGGCAAAGACAGCCAAAACTCATACAAAATTACAATGTCAAGAAAATCTTTCAACAAATTTCACACAAAAAATATTAAACACCGAATATTTTCCACTGATTCATCTATTTGAAAATGAGATGCTAATGAATTAATCAAAAATGACGAAATACAGATGCCCATAAATAACGCGCCACAACTAGACAGAACCCATTATGAACAGAAAAATATATAGACATCGGTAGGATTTTGATACTTACTATAATAACCCTCTGGATCATCCCAATTGTCATGAAAACCACCCACGGTAACAGGTAAACCGTCTTCTTTGCCCTGCCAAACATTCAAATACAAACCTGAGCAGTCAGCAATAAACACAATCAGAAAAATGATACATACAATAAAAAAAATAAACATATATTCCATTGACATCAGTATCACACACAAAAAATAGCCCTAAAAGCAACCACAGAAGTGCAAGATATGTGTCCAAGTACCAAGTTTAAGCACATACAACCAATCTTACCATTTTACGGACTCCTGAAGGCGTGTCCCCAAATATATCATCACAGTATTTGTCGTTAGATCCCTCACTCTGCGCAATAGTTCAAACAAAAAAAATCAAAACAAAAGCACATCAAAGGGAATATTTATGCAAACATAACTTAAAAAAATTGAACAAATACAATACTATCTTCAGAAACAAAACACATGTATGAAAGTAACATCAATGGTACACACCTTCGGAGTGCCTTCACCAAGTCCTGCAGCACCAGAAACCCTCTGTGAGGCTTGTACTCCATTTTCTGCAGGGGATTTCCCCACAGAAAATAACGGGTCAGCCACAGCAGCATCACCAACATCAATCCTACCATCGGGAGATTCTGAAGCAACCTCAGCAAACTGAGCAGCTTTAGTAAGCTGTTGTCCACACTTCTCATCTGCAGCTCAAAGAAATTCACTATTGAGAAGTGACTTAATAACTAAGTGGCAGCTGTGCATGATAAAGAATTTCAGAAATTCTATGATATTGAGTGGGAATCAAACAGTAGAGATATTAGTTCAATCTCAACTTCATGATTGTTCGGAAAACAAATAATATCCTGTAAAGAGTGATAAATCACCTTGTTATTTCAAAATTGTTCACTTAATTAGCAATAGTCTACACAAAGACAGGTAAAAAGTTGACCATTTGCAATCCACGGAAAACTGTTATGCAGTGGAATATATGATGAGCCATGCCACTGCAATTTGGGATTCAATTGCATTCAGAATTCCCATAATAAAAACACTAGCCTGACTGCTGACAGCTAACATCAGAGAGATGTATCGCATGATAAAATATTCAACAAAATTGACAGCAAGAAAGAATAAACGGCCATAATTATGAAAAACAGGTATACTGGAAAAAAATTCAGAAGAAGAAAAAAACCATTGTCGGATTTTCATCTTAAGAATGACACAAGGGAATAAAGGACGTTGAACAGATTGGGAAATACCTTTTTCTACACTTTTTGATTGATCATCTTGATCCTGCGATTGCTTTTTCTTATATTTCTCAAGAATGGCCTGCCTTCGCTTTCTGCTTTCTTCTTTAATTCTTTCAAGATCTTCCTCTTCCTGTTCCGCCAGCATCAATGAAACTTTTTCTTCAAAATCATCTTGCTCATCTTCATCCCTGAGGCAAACAAGAACAATGTCCCACACACAACACAAGAAATTAATTTAGAAGGCAACAAGAATTAGTTAAATTTTATTAAATAAAATAAAATGAAACATTAAATTGCTATTAGAAACTACCTTGATAGATTTTCCTTGGAAACTAAAGAATCACTGTTAGAAATTTGAGCCTTTTCTGAAGCACTTTTCCTATCCCTAGCATTATCTTTATTTCGGCCATTTCTTCTCTCCCTCTCTTTTTGAGACTCCCATTCATGGTCACCATACCTAGATCTGTCCCTATCCTTTTCTCTTTCTCTATCTCTCTCACTACTCCTAGCAAAATACATATCTTTGCTCCTATCTCTATCTCTCTGCCTGTACTTATCAGACTCCTCTCTCTCCTGGCTCCTATCACGTTCCTTGGCCCTTAAGCGTTCTCTTTCAAACTCCCTATCCCTACTTCTTTCCCTATATCCATCTCGTCTCCGATCCCTATCCACCTCCCAGTCCCTACTCCCACGATCATTCTCACTTCTCCAATCTCGTTCCAATTCCACGTCCCTGCTCCTTTCTCGTTCACGCTCTCTTCTATAATCTCTGTCTACTCTATCTCTACTCAAATCTCTGCCTGCCTCTCTTCTTCGATCCCTGTCTCTACTCTCTCCTCGTCCTCTCTCTCTTATTCGATCCCATTGCATATCTGTATCTTTGCTTCCCTCACGATGGCTATCTCTTCTTCGATTCTTATTAGTCTCCCCATCCCTAGGCCTTTCTTTCTTACGTTTGTCCTCTTCTTCAAAATACCTACTATAACCACCATTCCTTTCCCGCTCCGCATCTCTCGTCAAATCTCCACTTAGTGAATACGATCTTTCTCTACTATCATCACCAGATACTGATTTTCTATAAGTGTAAACCTCTTCACCATATGTCTTGTATGACCGTGAATGTTCCATGATTTTACCCTTATCCTTGTCCCTTCCCGAAGATGACTTTCGGTGTTCATTTAACTTGATACTATCAACTTCAGTTGAATCATCATCAGGGTAACTTGTTTTCTTGCGGCTAGATCTTTCACGCCTCCTCTCATTATCATCCTTGTACTCATAACCCATATTCCCATTTTCAAGATTTTTTAAACTGGAGTGAACTTTACCATCTTTAGTATCACTGACGGACTTCTCAACAATGCCATTGCCGCTCTTGCCAGCTTGAACTTCCTGCAGTAGGCACTTAATAATTGAGAAACAGACATCACAATAACGTATGATAAAAGCTAGAAGAAATGAATCACAGACGAATATGCAAAAATTACAATGAAAAATATAACAAATGTAACTAGCTCTTACAAATCAATTAAAAGGCACGAGTAGTCCATTTGAAACGCCTAGAGGAAAGGAAACTTGGTTCTTTCGTTTTGCAATTCACTCCAAACAGACGTTCTTATATATTGTGTAATGAGACAATACTCCAACAAGTTCTCTCCACACAAAAACACTTATCATTCATACTCTTATCCTTCTAATTACACAAAGCTAAAACCTTTATGGTTAAAAAGAAGAGGGTAAAAAGGTCAAATAGAATATACCAGATTGGAAGAATCACTGTCAGCGTGGCTCAATTCAACGTCCTTGTTCTCCTCAAGAATCTCACCTTCTTCCACGTCATCATCATGACCAGTAATTACAGGAGGAGGAGGGGGAGGAGAATCAATCTCCTCGGCGTGCTTCTTACTACGGTGGTGACGGTGATGGCGATGCTTGTGCCGCTTAGAGGACTTCTCGGTTTCCTCGTCGGACATCGAGGAGCGGCGGTGTTTGAGGCGAGAAGCGTCGGAATCGCCCGGCATTGGGTTTGAAAATAGGAAATTAGGGTTAGGTTTAGGGATTTGATTGAACTGAAAAGGCGAAATGGGGGAGAAATAACGAAAGAGGATAATTGAATTGGGGAATTAGCTAATTGAGGAGATCGGAGATCGAATGTGTGCTGGTTGGGGCGTTATTCATTCGACCAAGGTGAATAGAATTGCAGAAAGATTAGGAAAGCAGATGCGTGCGGCGGCCAGCCAACCACTTAAAAGGCCTTTCTGCTGCCACGTGCCGAATTATCCCATCAAACCTCAACGCAGCCGTCTCAACGAAGGTCCTTCAACATCATCTTAAAACTGTCACTTTCTATGTTTACCACGTAAGTTAAACATATTTCTATAATAATATTTTTTTGAAACTATTGTAATTTTTACCACATGTATATATTAAGTTAAAAAATATTTTTTTCACAAAGCAGAGATTTTTTCAAGTTCACTCATCTCTCTCTGCAATTGAATCTACGCCTCCATCTATTCTTCTCCTCTTCTCTTCCTTGCTCACTCTTGGACTCTCTTTACGGAACCACCCAGATCTTTATTCCTCTACTCACTCTTTTTTGCTTCTTAATTCTCCACGCCAACTCTCATAATCCCTCTCTTTCAGGTTTCTTGTCTTTTGACGCATTAATTCTCTTTGTTTCGTTTAACTTCACCACTAACTCTTTTTCTATATTTGTTTGTTTCAGATATAGCTCACTTTCATGGATTTAAATACATCATCATTATCATCATATTATTCAATAGTGTTGATGGTGATTAAGTAACTTTCCCGTGAATTTCTGCTGCTACCACCAGGTCATGCTCCTTTTGAAATTATATTTAGTAATAGGTTCTTCCCATATTTAAAGGTTTAAGGTTTTTATTTTCCTGTTTTCTTTTTCCATCTAATTTTCATTTCGTGATGTTTCTGAAATTTACTTCTTTCTTCTCAGGATTGTCTCAGTGTTATAGATGACATGTATATTCCTGCCTATGTGCCAGCTAAAGATCAATCTCAGTTTCAGAATAAGGATGACATTCTCTTGCAAAACGTGTTTTTTTTGGAATATTGTTTTAGCTTATTGAGATTATATGCGTTGATTTTATGTACTTGATGAGAATGCTTTGACAATATTGAGTTTCGGTTGTGAAAAGAATTCGACCAAAATGTTTCTTTTTTTCGTATACAATTAGTTTGACAGTAATGCATATTTTTTTGTTTAAAAAATAGAGTTTTACTTGCTGCGCTATTGTCAAATTTTAGTCAACTTTGTTCTTGTATTCAATTTGATGGAATTTGACGGCAGTAGGTATTACTGATTTGGGAATTAGGGTTTGATTATTTATTTTTTAAAATTTTTTTAACATTTTCTCAACTTGTTGTCATCTTTATTTTTCTACTACAAGTTGACCATAAAGTGACAATTCATAAAAAAATGTAAAAAAAAGCTTATATGTGACAATATAAGGAATAGAATCATCAAAGATAACATTATTGGGATTTCTTTCGTAAGATAATATTTATGAAAGATGGTACTTTAAAAATGGAGTATGTGTAAATTGACTCAGGTGTCTGTCCAGTGTTTTAAGACTCAACCTGGTCGGAGAACAAAGTCACTACAACACTGATTCAACCGAAAGATCATTAGTCGGACCGAATAAATAATAATTAGGAACAATTACAAATATGCATAACTTATCTTTTTTAATTACAAAGTGACAAGTAAATTAAAATTTTCTCAAAGTTACATTTTTATTTATACGTGGTAAACTGGTACGAATATGGAGTTATTTTTGTGTAAAGAAATTGTAGGAAAGATGGGCTGCGATTTGTCTATGTATAATGAAGGTATTTATGTGATAATTTAACGGGCTGGTTATAATTACACTTTAGTTTTTTTTATTATAACAAAAAATTAAAAGTTTTCTCACTATGTTTTTTATTTACATATTGTACAAAATGAATACTGTTTTTACACCAATTATCTAATAATCAATCACTTATTTTTTAACAAAAAAAAAAATTCTGTATCAAATGTTTATATATTAGTCTAATATTTAACATAAATGTTTACATTAAGTGGTTTAAATTTTGCAGTAATTATATTTTAAATTTATATTACGCTTATATTTAACATGAAATTATGATAATAATCAGTACATAAACTTTATACAATTAATATTAAGTACCAGGGATGGAACAAGAAAAAAAATAAGAGAGGTGACATATATAGAAATATTAAAAAAATTGATACAAATAAAATATATACAGATTAAAGGTAGTTCATTTAAACAAGTTAATACATAATACATGACTAATTTTTGCTCCAAAAAATAAGACGGAAAAATTGATTTCGCCAATTATCTATTTTTCGAAATTGTTGTAAAATTGTCTCATCTTAATAGTTACTAAGACCTCTTTTTGAATATAAACAACTAGATAATCATTCTTTCATTAATCTCCATTTGTGTTTAAATATTTTAACCATTGTTTTTACAAGACTTTCTAAATTATCAAGACCGTATAATCGTTATCTCTTCTCAAGTCTTTATCATACGTCTCAAGTTTTTGCCGTTGCCTAATGGATGATAAATTACTTAAAAGAAAAAATCATTGGGATAAAAATAAGCGAAATAAATTAATTCTGACCAATTTTATTGAGAGTCTAATCAAACGCAATAAAAATGTTGAAATAATAAATTTATGGTATTAACTAAAAATTTAACTCAAGGAAATCAAGATTTTAGAAAAGTATTTTACTGTAATTTATAAATATTTTATCACAAGCATTTAAATTTTTCATTTTAATTATTTAAACACGATTTTTTGGACGTGTCAAATTATATGGAGAAAACTTTACTATATTGGTAATTATTACATTTCAAAACAACATGTCTTCATCTATGTGCATTGAAACTCTCACCCACTGATTCAAATCAATAAAAACTTAATTGCCTCCTAAATTATCTCTTTACAGTTACCCTTTTCCTCTAGTCCATTTAATTTTCCATTTCTATTTTGACAGATTATTTTCCTCTCTCATTTGTACCATTTTTTATTCACTTCATTTTTCCTCAATATGTCAACAAGCTGAACAACAATCTCCTCTCCCTCTCACTGCACATTTTCACTCATGGTAACCCGAGGTTGTTTTCATCTCAATTAAAGCTACAGTGATTCCCCTCACTCTTTCCGCTGCCCTTATCTCCAATTTGTCGCCCACTTCTAGTTTAAGGTGAAGAAGAGCCATCTTTCTTCGATTCTTTCATTCAGGCTTTACCCTTTTCCTCTTTGATTTTGTTTCGTTTTTTTTGGTAACGGGGAAATCACCCCGACCCGCTTCGCAGATCGAGGCTGGAAACCTCGGGGAGGTTAGCCTCGTCCCAGCCCAAGGACCTCCCATTTAGTCCGGATAAACCCAGCAAAGAGGCGGCCCAACCAACTCTCTTTCGAGACTCTAGCATTTACAGACCATAGGAGACCACTGAGGATCGATCCTACGCTGCTTGTGACTGTAACTGCGAGCTACACACCTCCACACCACTGAACCAACCTGTGCTAGGTTTTGATTTTGTTTCTTTTTCCTTGCTTTCTATTAAATTTTGTGATTTGTGTTGGGTCTACAGGTTGGCCATATGGTGTCTACAGATTCTAGTCCTTTGTCCTCTCAACTAAAGTCTCACATCTCTCTATTCTCCTATTTGACCATCGCTCCCCCTTCTCTGGTGCTGGGGGCGATGCTCCTTAGTGGTTGACTGTGACCCCCAAATTTAAATATTATCTGCGTAATACTTTGCTCCTAGAGACAATACTTAAACCTGGAAATCAAAGTTTAAAGGAAAATAAAATAAAATAGAAATTCAATCCCATTTCAAAATCATTTCTCAAACTTTCATACATACAAACATAATATCATTTACAAAACGTTTTTAGGTT
>CANYCX011710876.1:0-19620 GCA_948193385.1 Breynia disticha f. nivosa | reverse complement strand
ATAATCGAGTTTTACTTAATGAATCTCTATTATTATTAATATATGAGAGTTTTAGTGAAAAAAATGGATTGTGATTAGTTAGGATAATTAAAGTAGAATTTGAGGAGGGAATAATAAATATATAGTGGACAACAGCGAAGTTAAATTAATAAGAAGTAGTTGGTTAGAGGAAGGTTTGGTTTGGGAATGAATTGATGAGCATAGAAATAGAAGAAAAAGGTTGGCAAATGAGATTAAACAAAAAAGAGATGGAGTATTAAACGCTAATCCACCCCTTTTTCATACCTTAACTTGCTTTTATCACCATTTCATTTCTCCTTCATTACAAACTCTTTACTACATTTCCACGGATTTCTATTTTCTCTTTTTTCCTTTCTTTTCTTTTACAAACGGATTTTTGTTTCCTCAAAACTCTCTCAATCTTTCTTTCCTATACATTTTCATTCATATTCTAACGCATTTCCCTTCCAATCACTTCTCTATTTTATATTATTCTTTCGCTTCACAACAATGATTATTCCTTTTGGTTATGCAATCTTCAGATTCAGGTTAGTCCTGTCTTCCCCACATTCAAACAATATTCTTATTCTAATAACTCACAATTACGTGCCTTCCATGCACAACCACTATTCCATGTTTATATATCTTCCCATGCACTGCATTTTGCATATCTCATCAACTTCTAATTAAAATGTCAAAGCCAATGCCCATTTTTTCCATTTTTGTTCAACATCCCCTTCTTTTTTCTACGTCTAATCAGGATTTTAATCATAAGTACTGACAAAGCTTCATGCCCATGTCACGAACGTGTTACACATGTACCTCTTCTCTCATCACGGTTCTTTGTTTTTGTTTTCAGTAATTTCCGATAAGGGTTTTGCCCCTGTGATTTCGTCAAAGCCTGCTATCAAGTGCACCAATTCATTAGCACCAGTAAGCAATCTCGATTTCTATCCAGTTTTATACAAATATGCATATGATCACATTTACTTGGTAGAAACTTATGGCAAAAATATATTTTGGCTTGCACAGATGAGCAATTTTCCACCAGAAGATCAAGAATCCAGAAAGATGGATTCAGTTGTTAAAAGCAAATCGAATTTGTCCTCAAACTCAAATCCTCTTTGTATTGATCCTAAGAAGGCAGACCGAATAGGAAAGTTCCGAGCAAATGTGCCTAACCCGGATTCACCTCGCTCGACCGGATTTGGGAAAATTACAGACAATGTGGTTACTAACACTGTTCTTGATCCCAAAAAGATGGATCCACTTAGCAAGCCTGCATTAAATGGCAGTAGTCGCACACTTACAAGCCAAAAGACGCCTCCGAATTCTCAACTCTCAACAAATTCACCCCCTCTCACAACATCTTCCTTGCCAACAAACAATAAGCCCAATGGCATGGTCAAGACCAACCAAGTCGCTGCCAGCGCTCCTAGTAATAGCTTAGAGAGCAGCAGTGGATCCCTTAAGCCTCACACCGGTGGTGACACGCGATGGGACGCAATCAATTTAGTAAATGCCAAAGGTGCAATTACCCTCAGCAACTTTCGGCTTCTGAAGCGCCTTGGATATGGAGACATCGGCAGTGTCTATCTAGTTGAACTTAGAGGAACCAATGCTCACTTTGCAATGAAAGTGATGGATAAAGCTTCTCTTGCAAGTAGAAACAAGCTCCTAAGAGCTCAGACCGAGAGGGAGATTCTTGGACTTCTTGATCACCCCTTCCTACCTACTTTATATTCTTATTTTGAGACTGATAAATTTTATTGCATAGTGATGGAGTTTTGTAGTGGAGGTAATCTGCATTCTCTTCGACAGAGGCAGCCTAACAAGTACTTTACAGAGGAAGCTGCAAGGTAGGAGCCTTTTCCCTACATCATGTTATTTTACTGTTTTATTTCTTGAATCACTCTATACATATACTCAATTTAATTTATTTCTATATATGATCTGAGCTGGAAGATGTATTGAATGATGCTTAGCAAAATAGTTAAAGTTGCATCAGAAAAATCTGCAGTACTATTACAGAAAGCATGCAATCAATGAACTGAGACATCAAGGACAACCGGTTAAGAGTTTGAATCAATGTCCATCGCTTTGTCTGTGACAGGTTTTATGCATCGGAGGTGTTGTTGGCAATTGAATATCTACACATGTTAGGCATAGTATACAGGGATTTGAAGCCAGAAAATGTGCTAGTGAGAAATGAGGGGCATATTATGCTGTCGGATTTTGATTTATCGTTACGGTGCTCAGTGAATCCTACCCTGGTGAAATCTTCATCCGCACATATGGGCAATGTGAGCGGAAATGGAGGTGGAGGCATCTTAGATGATGAATATGCAGTGCATGGATGTATGCAACCATCAACATTTTTCCCACGCATTTTGCCCGGTAAGAAGAGCAGAAAGTCTAAATCAGATTCTGGACCCTTAGTAGTGGGATCCCTTCCAGAGTTGATGGCAGAGCCTACCAATGTTAGATCAATGTCATTTGTGGGAACCCATGAATACTTAGCTCCAGAAATAATACGTGGAGAAGGTCATGGGAGTGCAGTGGACTGGTGGACATTTGGAATCTTCTTGTATGAGCTGCTGCATGGAACAACACCCTTCAAAGGATCAGGAAATCGTGCGACGCTCTTCAATGTTGTAGGACAGCCATTGAGATTCCCAGAAAGTCCACAAGTGAGCCTTGTGGCGAAAGGCCTCATCAAAGGACTTCTTGTGAAGGAGCCCCACAAGAGGATCGCGTATAGAAGAGGCGCAACAGAAATAAAACAACATCCTTTCTTTGAAGGAATGAACTGGGCACTTGTGAGAAGTGCATTGCCTCCACATGTACCTGAACCTGTTAATTTCTCACAGTTTGCTAGCAAAGAATCAACAGCTGCTGCTGCAAAGAAGAACATGTCTGACAACGGGGGAGGTGACAAAACCACTGGCAATCCTAATGTTTCTTATATAGAATTTGAATACTTCTAGGAATAGCACACAAAATTCATTGAACATAACAGGAAGGGACTGTAGAAAACAAGATTCAACACGCATTAGTAACTCCATTTATATATTCTTCTTCTTTACAATTTTCCTTTAATAATTAGCTAAATCTATATGTATGTTTGTTTATTAGGGTACACAAATTCGAGGTTATAGTGAAAGAAGAATGAATGATCAACGATTCGCTATAGCTTTCATTTAGCAACACCACAAAGGAGGTTTGTAGTTAAAAAAATGTGGATTAATAGTGGATGCATTAATAATTGAAAGAGTTACCCCTTTCTTTGTTATCGCGCTTTCGAGTCACTGTAGCGGCGCTGGCGAGACATACACGTTCTAAACTTCCTGTTCGTTGAGACTAACCGAAAGGCGTCTCCCTACTCTTAGTTTGTGGGTTAGCCCGACCTCTTTCCTAAAATTTTCAAGACAAAAAAAAAAAAGAAAGAGTTACCGAATTTGAGCATGACTTGATTAAAACTAGACATGTTAAGTAGTCTCATAGTTTATTTGTGGATTATGATTGTGAGGCTGTATTTCCAAAATTGATATTTGTCAGGGTAAATTTTAATGAGGACTCGAATGGAGGGAATCAATGAGGTATTTTTTTTGTTTTACTAAAACTGTATATATATTACATAAAATTAAAATTGCTTTTTGCTGAATAAATAAAAGATTAAGATTTATTTTCATAGAACAATATTGAACGGGTGCCTAGCGGACTCATAATAAAACTTCTCGTTTGTTAGCCCATGTAAATAGGTTGTAGTCATTGTCTGAAAAAGATGACACAAACGACAGGATTATGGAACTTTTTTTTTGTCTGAATCCCCGGTATTCCTGACATATTGGCCGAAACTAATCCGAATTCGGAGCGAGAGACAGAGCTCCTCCCTCATTAATCATGATAAAACCACTTATTTAATGATTTTATTTTTCATATCTTGTGGTACGTTGGCCACAATTAAGCTGAAGCGAAAGAGTCAATGATCCTATTTGGGATGGAAAATTTTATTAACTGCTAGCCTACATGGGTGTCGCTGTCGCCGTACACACAACTTACACGAGTTTTATAGCTGTCCGAGAACTAATCATCCCACAAATACGTAGCATACAACACACAAATACACAGACGCACTCAACCAGAGAGCAGAGAGAGAGATGATGATGGGTTTCGACAAGATTAAGGTCTCCAACCCCGTTGTCGAGATGGATGGTGTTTCTCTTCCCTTCTATTCTTTTATTTATTCACCCATACATCTCTTTTCTTCTCTCTTATATTTGGTTGTTTGCTCAGAAATTTAGCTCATATTGCTTTATTCATACCTCTGCAGGAGATGAAATGACAAGAATTATTTGGAAACTAATCAAAGAAAAGGTCATCTCCTGCCTTGCCACCCTCTATTCAAAAATCATCAAAAAAAAAAAAAACTTTTTCGACAATTGTGTAACTCTGGCTAATTGTGCTGCAGCTTATTTTCCCCTTTTTGGATTTGGATATCAAGTATTTTGATCTCGGTCTTCCTAATCGGGATGCCACTAATGACAAAGTCACCATAGATAGTGCTGAAGCTACTCTCAAGTACCTTCTTCTACCTCTTTTTTAGTTTTATCCTTTCTCCTTGAACAAATCAATGATCATGTTTGTTTGAGGTAGATTCATACAAGTAAATTCCACAAGTATATTGTATAGTCAAAAAGAAGAGAGAGTAAAAATGTTTTGAAGCTCAAATATGAACTTCTTTTTATTTGTTTCATTGTAGGTATAATGTGGCAATTAAGTGTGCGACTATCACTCCTGGTACAAAATTACTTAAGGGGTCTTTATCTGTGTTTATATACCTTTGATTAGTTGTAACCCAAAAAAAAAATATACCTTTGATTAGTTTGCTAGCAGTGTTTCGCAAT
This sequence comes from Breynia disticha f. nivosa, assembly GCA_948193385.1. Lineage (NCBI taxonomy): Eukaryota > Viridiplantae > Streptophyta > Magnoliopsida > Malpighiales > Phyllanthaceae > Breynia > Breynia disticha. The sequence goes on along the minus strand of CANYCX011710876.1, from coordinate 14,713 downwards.
TTTGTGTAAATTTTGGTTCTTAATATGGTAGATGAAGGTCGTGTGAAGGAATTTAATCTGAAAAGAATGTGGAAGAGCCCAAATGGAACAATTCGTAACATTTTAAATGGTAAATGATCCTGCATTCATGCTGTCTGCTTCCAAGTATCAATTTGTATTATATTCGTTGAAACAGGGCTTTTCTTCTTCCTCTATAGGAACTGTTTTCAGGGAGCCAATAATCTGTAAAAATGTTCCTCGGCTTGTCCCAGGTATGATTAAAACACTCTGAATTGTTTGATTTCTTTGTTATGAGAAAGATGGTAGCAAATTAGACTGCAGCTGTCTTTCAGGCTGGAGCAAGCCAATTTGCATAGGAAGGCATGCATTTGGTGACCAGTACCGAGCAACTGATGCGTACATACAAGGACCTGGAATGCTTAAGATGATTTTTGGTAATTGTACCTTTTGAAATTATGACATTCTCTCTTGCATTATTTTGTTGGACAATTGCAGAGATGCTGCTGGAAGTCTTTTCTGCTTTATCTGTTTCTCAAAAGGCATGTACAATTTTCAGTTCCTGATGGGCATGATGAGAGCAAAGAGTTTGATGTTTTCAAGTTTACTGGGGCTGGAGGAGTAGCTTTGTCCATGTTTAACACTGATGAGGTTGCAAATCTGCTGTCTAGTTTGTTCATTTTTAGCATTCTCCTTTCTTTGATAGTTGAATATTGAATCAATAATGATCACTGACTTGGAAACAGTCTATTCATGCTTTTGCCGAAGCTTCGATGAGCACTGCCTACAACAAAAAGTGGCCGCTTTATCTTAGCACAAAAAATACCATACTTAAGCAATATGATGGAAGGTATCTATTAGTATCTATTCTACTCTATGGGGTTATTATCTAAATGTGCTTATATTTCTGTGCGTGAAAAATCGTTTCTTCTTTGTCTACTTGCAACTTTTCATTCACATTTTCTTTCATTTTCATTTGAATGTTCTTGGCTTCACCAAAGATTCAAGGACATATTTCAGGAAGTTTATGAAAATCAGTGGAAATCCAAGTTCGATGCTGCTGGGATATGGTAACTTCTTTCCCCTCAATTGTGTGGTCGCTAACTTTTTCATTTGATAACGTTATCTTGAATTTTTATACTGTAGGTACGAACATCGCCTCATTGATGATATGGTCGCATATGCTCTCAAAAGTGAAGGAGGTTATGTGTGGGCATGTAAAAATTATGATGGAGATGTAGAAAGTGATTTCGTAGCACAAGGTTTGTATTATTTGGTATTTGATAACAAACACTTCCCACTTTCCTTGTTTCCGCTTTTGTTGAGTTGTTTACTTCGGGTGTTCATTTTATGTTTTTCTTCTATATTCTGCAGGATTTGGATCTCTTGGGTTGATGACATCAGTGCTGGTATTTCTTTAACTGCCTTTTTGTCACCTGCTACGTGTTTTATACTTTTTATCAAACACTTTTTAGAGAACATGCACCGATTTCAGGTATGCCCAGATGGAAAGACAATAGAAGCTGAAGCAGCCCATGGCACGGTTACACGCCACTACCGTGTTCATCAGAAAGGCGGGGAAACCAGTACAAACAGCATAGCATCAATTTTTGCTTGGTCACGAGGTCTTGCACACAGGTATTGATTCAAGTTTCAGTCTTTCTCTCCCTCCCTCTTTTGTTTTTGAATGACTATATGGAATCTGAACGTGAAGACTCAATTCTCTGTTGTCTATGTGTTTTTTATTCTCTTGTAATCAATGCTTATAAAAAAATGAATCATGCGGAAGATTGACTATAGATTTTATTATCAGGGCAAAGTTGGATGGTAATGCAAGATTACTGAATTTTACTGAAAAGTTGGAAGCATCTTGTGTTGGAGCTGTTGAATCTGGGAAAATGACCAAGGATCTTGCACTACTTATTCACGGGCCAAAGTAAGAAAACATTAAAAGACTTGTGCTTTCTAAATTTTGTTCCAGCTCTTGAGTGTGCATGAATGAAAATTTTATTGTGTGTAGGGTTACCAGGGATCAGTATCTCAATACTGAGGAGTTTATCGATGTAGTTGCAGAGGAGTTGAGAGCAAAGCTATCTGCAAAATCGAAGTTGTGAACTTTTGCCATATTATTATTCTTAGGAACAAATTTTTGAAGGAAAATAGGTTTTTCCTAATTTTATCTTGGCACATCTGCTTTATAATAATGGAATAACGGAGGAGTCTCTCATCTTGTATGGAGAATTGGATTCAGATTGTTTAGGGAGATAGAGATGCTCACAACATGTGATTAATAATCCCAGTAGTTGTGTTAAATGTCTGTTCCTGCTCTTATTTTTACCCTTAAGCCAAATTGGCTCAAGGATGAGGTCGCTAATTATCTTTTGTTCTAGAAATATTTTACTATGCTTGCTAGAAGATTGGAAATGAATGAAAGCTGTTTTCTGATTGCCCCTGCAAACTTCGATGAACACATTTTAGTTCCCCATGCGGTTCGTACTTAATTTGTTTGATTGTTTAGATAATTGGTAATTTGGTATGAAAACAAGTCTGATTCTCAATTCCAAACATTTACTGTTATGCTTGAAAAGGTAGCATACATTTCTATTTACAAAACTACATTGATTCTCAATTCCAAACATTCACTGTTATGCTTGAAAAGGTAGCATACAGTTCTATTTACAAAACTACATGGTGTAATCAGAAAAATAGCACATCATATGGTGTGATTAATAAAAGAATGGATTTCAAGCGTAATTCAACGTTAATTTTTTTAAAAAAGAGATTTGCTATCACGTGTATTATCCAGAAAACATATTCCCCTAGTCTGTGTCGTTCTAAAATGGTGACAACTAAAAAGCCAAGCGGCGCTGAAAGTGAATATTGGGGTTGGTTTTGTGAAGTAAGGTAGAGGCAGAGATAATGGAGTTTCAGAGCTGGACATCTGTTCCTAAATCCAAAACTCTTCCTTACCCTCCAATCCAAACGAAGTGTTGCATTTATTCACCACACCCCTCCTCCTTCCCCAACTCTAGAAGAGTGAAGTGCTCCCTCAAACTTGGAGTTGAGGATATTGTTGTCATCGCCCAAAACAAGGTCCTCACTTTCTCTTTCTTTAAATTTGCTTGGAGCTAGTGAATTACACCATTAATACTTTCTCTGCTCACTACAGGTACTGATTGCAGCTGGATTATCTGCAGCTATCGGTCAACTCTCCAAACCATTTACCCGTAAACTCCTTTATGGCAAAGATATTGACTTCATGTCTGCCTTTCAAGCTGGTGGCTTTCCTTCCACTCATTCCTCCGTATGATTTTTTGCCTTCTCTCTTCTTCTCTGATTCTTTTGTCTCGGCGACTATTTATTCTTGAGCTTTTGCACAGTCTGTGGTCGCTGCTGCCACGTCTCTTGGTCTGGAAAGGTATAACCAATATACTGTTGGTGTTTCAGTTTCCCCTCAAGTTGGAACAATTTCAAGACTTGCCTTTCTTTGCTTTGCAGGGGATTCGAAGATTCAATTTTTGGCCTTACGTTGGTTTATGCTGCCCTTATCATGTACGATGCCCAGGTATCCGTGAAGTTTCTTTCTTTTTATTTTTTTTCTTCTTGTTGCATAGTATCCTGTTCTAGCTAAACTTGAGCTTAGTAGCTCACGGTACCTTGGAAATATACTGATTTTTGCAAATGCTGCTTATAATTGCTCTTTTTAGAGATTGTTAATCTAATAATTATTAGACTGGTTAATCTAGTGTTGTGGCTCTTTTTTCGTCTTTCAAAATGTGTGTAAATGCAACTTTGTTCCATTTTTAAACCTAGGAGAAACTGAGTTCATTCAACTTTTAACTCATTTTTGATCCAGAGATAATTTCCAGTTGTTTAATTGGGGTTTGTTTTGATGCATTTTCGATTGTGCTTCTTAATAGCGAATATCACTTGATTCCTATCAATGGCAAAATACCTAAGAATTTGTAACAGATGCTGAGCATTTTGATGAATACTTCAGCAGAGATAAATGTTTTATTCCCGCTTATTTATGGTAGAAGAAGACCTTCTGTAGCAGTTCATCGAATAGATTAGTTTTTATATCGAATTACTTTATGGTAGAAGAAGACTTTCTGTGGCAGATCGTTGATAGTGCTGACTGAATGAGTTTCTCCCTACTTTGGCAGGGGGTAAGAAGAGAAGTAGGAAATCATGCCAGAGCACTAAACAAGGTAATAGCCAAGAAACAAGTAAGTTGGAATGTTGGGAGAGAGAGAGATGAATTGATTGATTCTTCTCAACGTGGAGCTTCAACTAAGTCAGACGAAGGAAGGCCCATCGTTCCAAGCTCAACAGGAGTTGAGGCAGTCAATAAAAGGAGACAAACCAGTCAATTAGAGATATCATCTAGCTTAGCAGACTTGGAAGAGGAAGAAGTCCCCAACATTCCATCACAATTTAAAGAGTCCATTGGCCACACTGAGATAGAAGTTATTGCGGGTGCATTTTTGGGCTTCCTTGTCAGTATAGCAGTGTATAGTGTTGCATAAGGCTGGTGTTAGTCCATTTTTTTAGTTGGCTGCAGATGAGTGACAGCACAAATTAATTGATCTCAACTTTTCCTGAAACTCAGAAATATATTAATTTATTGAGTTCCAAGAAAAGGGATTGCGTGCCACAGTTCGCACAGGCTTGTAAACTGCAACAAGCAGACAAATGATGTTCTCATAAATGAATTGAGTTGTTTAGGTCCAAACGTAGCCAAAGGGATTGCATATGATATGAAGGGATAACCAGAACTCAAAGAAGTTTGATAATAAAGGTATATGATGTTAGTAATAGTATGGGATGCATCGAAATCCTTAAAGCAGGTAACAAGTGACAGGTGATAAGGTTGCATGAAGTGCACGTAGCTTTAAACATTTGCCACTTCTATTCCATTATTGCAACGTGTCTCTTTCACTCTCTATATCATACACACACAACAACAGTCCGAAAATATGAATCATATCTCTATATCTCCAAGGGGATTAAGAAGAAAAAACAATGTCAGGAGCACAAGGGGCTCAACCACCAGAGTCAAGAACAGCCACAACGTACGAGTCAGTGGAAGGAGGGAAAAACAAGACGAAAATAGAGGTGGGTTCGAGAGAGGACCAGGGTATGATTCAGATTGATAAAATCCAAGACAAAGTTGCTGATGCAGCTGGGAAAGGTGGACCTGTTTTCGGTGCTGGAAAGGATGAAAACAAACCTGATTTGGGCGTAACTGGCACCGGTGGTGCTGCTTGATCAATACCACTAGCTAGCTTCTCTAAGCAGGTGGCAGTGTTTGTTGTGTACATAAAGGCGGTGCTTCTTTTTGTAGTTTGCAGTCAATGTGTTGTGTCCATCATGTCATGTTATGTTTTCGGCAACAAGAAATAAAAGGCAGTGCCGAATTATATGAGACCTGAACGACAACACTTATCTAGTAATAATGGTTTATGTTTTTAAAAAATATGATAATGATCTACTAATAGTTATGTACCACTAATAATCGATTAAAACAATCCTCTATTACTAATCCGAAAGGGAGTATTTGGGTGCTCTACGATCACCGGTAAAAACACATAATCAGGGGCGTACTTACAAATCGGTGCTGTACCGGTAGGAAAGATGAGGGAACCCTTATTTGTTGACAAATAGATTTACATTAACCACAAGTCTTAACAAAAGAGTAGTAGCGGAGAAGAATGTTATGTGTGTAGGGATGAATCAGTTTATAACACACGACTGTTGTTTATATATACAGTTAAAAAATCGATAACTCGGGCTAACTAACTCTCCTTGACTTGTCATTTAACATGCTATTTTTCCCTCATTCCTTCTCTGACAGATAATAAATAGGTTGGATCACGGATTAGTACAACAGAAAGAAGACTGAAACTGGTAAAGAAGTCAATGAGAACGAGTGAACAAAAACAAGATTAAGACATTTGCCTATGCATGTTGTGTTGTGCACAATTACGATAGGATAGTACGTTTTGATAGATTAATCCTTTGCAAGTTTGCTGTAATTCAATTATTTTTTTTTTGTTAACTATAAATTCAGTTCTGCTACTGTTGCTCACTCTACTGTCTGTCAAATTGTTAGCAGATGATTAAATGTCTTGTTTAACGAGGACCGAGTATTTTTACCCCCGCCTTTACTGGGTTAATTTGCTGAAACATACTGAGATAAAGAATATGCAGGAAATGACAATTGAACTTTTTTCTTTCTTGCAGATTGTAATTGTCTTCAGTGAAATTTGAACTTCCAACCTCATGAGCTGGTTATCAAGGATCCTATGATGTATATATGTCTGCACATATATGATTAATTTTATTATAAATATGGTTGTTATCTCTCTAAATTTATATAACTGTAGTTTGTTATTGGAGATACGACGTAGATCTGTCTTCAGCAGGGTTGATAAGGCTGTGTTCCAAAATTGAATTGTTTAGTGGATGGTTAAGTAAGGAGAGGCAAATTGTTGAATGGTGTGAAGATAATAGAATTGTTTAGTGGATGCATGGTGGCAGTTGATGGGTACTTTTCAGTGGTTGTTTCAATTAGAAATGTCAACAGGAAACGGTCCAATGAAGAAGGGGCTAATCTTCTGGAATAAAAATGAAGGCAGCAAAGCATTCATGTGCTTTCTACTTCTTCTATTCATTATGGTAATGGTGGTAGGCAATGGTGTGAGGCTTCATTTCGGATGCAATTGAGAAACAGAGAGATGAGTTTTGAATTATGGTTTTGTAGTTGTCATTGATGATCAAACTGTTGGGAAATTATGTGAATAAGCGTTTATAGTAATAAAGATGTTTAAACTTTGGAGTAGTGATGAGACGGAGGTTGAGAAGAGGAAAAAAAATATTACCATTAGAGGACACAGATATGGTTGACATGGTGATGGATGAGAGAGACATAGAAGTGAAGAAGGGTTAGAAAAAAATAAGATAAAAAAGAAAATAAACATAAAGCACTAAACTACGGGATGATGTAAGTGAAGAGATAATGTAAAGTAATATGAAAGATAAATCCTCAAATCACATGACATGACATGATGGGAATTGGGATGCGAGAGAGGAGCAATTGGGTCGGGTCGGCTTCTTAATAATAAGTTGGTGTTTGTTACATAGGAAAGACAAAAATTACTACATTTGGAAGCATACTAGGTTTGAAGCTGAACAACGAAATGATGCATACAATTTTGGGAAAACAAAGAGAGATTTGGAAGGGAAGCCTGGAAGGGAAGGGATGGGATGAGAGGCTAGCAGGAGTTAGATAGAGTCAAGTGTTGCTTTCAAATTCACAACGCCTCATCAAATTAAAAGTAGAACCCCTTTTTATTACTCAATCTACCAATTCACACTCACATACACCTTTCTCCCTCGGTCAAAATAATATATTTGAAACCCTAAAAACAAATATAATTAAAATAGGAAGTAAATTAAATGAGAAAAAAAATTATAAAAGGTGCAAAGAAGAACAACGCAACACTCACACCCGCCGCCTCCTCCTCCTCCTCCTCACACCAAAAGCTTTATGACTTGTGATTAGTACTCTGTTTTGTTTCCCATTCAAAGCTTTCAAAACAAAGCAGCAAAGAAGAAAGTGAAAGTGTCTTTGGAAAAACCGTCATTCAGAACAAGCTGGTTTCTCATTGTTCACACCACTTTGGTCCCCTTTTTTTTTTCTCTTTGGTTTTATCATTATCGCTAACAACACTGTATTTGTACCTCAAACTCAAATACTGCGTGCAGCATAGCAATGAAGTACGTGCTTGTCACTGGTGGTGTGGTTAGTGGACTTGGCAAAGGAGTCACTGCTAGTAGCATCGGTGTCCTTCTTAAAGCATGCGGCTTGCGCGTTACTTCTATCAAGATTGGTACTTTTTCATCTCTCTCTCTACATTCATCTTCTCTCCTTTCACAATAAAACACATTCCTGCTACTTACACTCTTTATTGATGCCAAACCTCATTTGCAGACCCTTATCTAAACACTGATGCTGGTACTATGTCCCCTTTTGAGCACGGGGAGGTCTTTGTGCTTGATGATGGCGGCGAGGTACATTTACTTGGCTTGCATTTTCTATTTACGAATAACAACCATACTCAATCTTTGCTTTCTATCTTATTCCTAGGTTGATTTGGACCTTGGTAATTACGAGAGATTCCTAGATGTTGAGTTAACCCGAGACAATAATATCACTACTGGAAAAATATATCAGGTAATTCATTGTTTTTGCTTTTTTTTTTGAATATGCTCTTCATGAACAGAATTGCACGTACAATTTGTGCAAATTTCATATATTTTTTGCTTTTTTTAATGTTTAATATTGCTGCAACAGTCCGTGATTGACAAAGAGAGGAGGGGGGATTATCTTGGAAAGACCGTACAGGTACACATCCCATGTTGCATTTTTCTTCTTTCTATCCTCTTTGTATTATATACTGAAATCTGATCTTTTACTTCAGGTGGTTCCGCATATTACGGATGCCATCCAGGAGTGGATTGAGCGAGTTTCCCAGATACCAGTAGATGGAAAAGATGGTCCAGCTAATGTTTGTGTCATTGAATTGGGTGGAACTATAGGTATTCATTTTCTGACAGGTGATTGAAAGTTTTGTTTCCACATTTATGGTTTTCTGATCCCAAATTCATGGGATGCAGGGGACATTGAATCTATGCCCTTCATTGAGGCACTTGGTCAATTTTCTTACCGTGTTGGTAAGTTCATATGCTATAGCTACAATTTCTTTAAATAAGATTTCTCCTGTTAGTGTTGTTCTCTTACTGTTTTTCCCTTCTTTTTCTTAGGCCCAGGAAATTTCTGTTTGATCCATGTTAGCCTTGTTCCCGTACTCAATGTGGTCGGTGAACAGGTAGGGGCCTATAAAGTTTTATCTGTTCTAATGCAGCATATGGCATTTCTAATTTGGACTAACAATTATCATCTCACATAAACTCTCTTGTTGCTTATGAATGTTGAATGATAGAAAACAAAGCCCACTCAGCATAGTGTTCGGGGTCTTAGAGGGCTTGGATTGATACCAAACATACTTGCCTGTCGCAGTACTAAGGTTCTGGATCGTGCATCCTTGTTAGACGTAGTCATGTCGTTGGCATTGTATTAATTCTCATGTTTGGTGGATGTTTCCAATAGGCACTTGATGAGAATGTCAAGGAGAAACTATCTCAGTTTTGCCATGTTCCGGTACCTTTAGTGAAGCTATTCTTATGTTATACTGTTTTAGGAAGCCAGAATTATTGTTTATTGTGTATTTTACTTGTTCACAGGCTGAAAATATTGTGACCCTGTATGATGTTCCAAACATTTGGCACATTCCTTTACTACTGAGAGTAAGTAATTTATTCTCATGTGTTTCTCTATTCAAATGACATCATCATCTTTCCTTTACTCTTTATCAAACGAAAAGAGTCAATTCTTATCCATTTTTAAAATTTTCCCTCAACATTATTAGGATCAAAAGGCACATGAGGCTATATTGAAAGGACTAAATCTTCTAGGGTTTGTCATCTCTCTCTGTGCGCGCGCGCTTTGTGTGTGTGTGTTTGTTTTTGTGGTGATGACAATGTTGATTCATATTTCTACTGTTTGCAGAGTTGCAAGGGAACCTGATTTACGAGAATGGACTGTCAGAACAAAAGTATACGATGGGCTGTGCGATCCAGTGAGTACGAAACATCTTTCTGGTATCTATAGATATTTGCTTCTCTCATGTTCCTAACCAACAATTATCCAAATTTTCAGGTTAAGATTGCCATGGTTGGAAAATACACTGGCTTATCAGATTCATACCTCTCTGTTTTAAAGGTGAAAGTTGTGAAATCTCATTGATGCCAATTATCATACCAAACAATTGCTGCACATTTCAAATTCGTGCGCCTTATTCACAGTCTGTGCGTTAGTTCTGATTGTTTATCTACATTAGTTGTCCTAAAGAAATAATGATTTACTTTGTGCTAAAAGGATTTATTTGCATGAAGATGATCCTTTTTATTAAATTTGCGGAAAGTGAAATGCCAATTTTTAATAAGTCTGCTGGTTTTACAGGCTCTATTGCATGCTTCTGTAGCATGCCACCGGAAGCTTGTGGTTGAGTGGGTTCCGGCAGGTGATCTTGAAGAAACTGCAGCAAAAGAGGTCAATCTTAATTCTTGTTTTGGTCCTCATACTACAGTATTTTGCAGTGTTTACCAAGTAACCAAATAAAATCGGAGTTTTATATTTCTGTGATGCAGAAGTTGTATGCTGACCACATTGTTCTACTTGCAGGCACCTGATGCTTACAAAGCTGCTTGGGAACTTCTGAAGGTGATTTGTTTTGTCTGTGGGGATGATTTTCCAAAATCCTTACATAGAATTATTTTTGTGATATTTTTATCATAAACTTTGATATATCCTGGTTATAATTATTAATCACGTGACAACTTTTAATCACAGGGGGCTGATGGTATTCTAGTTCCAGGTGGCTTCGGTGATAGAGGGGTTCAAGGAAAGATTTTTGCTGCAAAGTATGCGCGCCGAAACAATGTTCCATTCCTTGGAATCTGTCTTGGCATGCAAATCGCTGTTATTGAATTTGCTCGATCAGTTCTGAATCTGCACAATGCAAACAGTACTGAGTTTGATCCTGAAACTCCACATCCTTGTATCATATTCATGCCTGAGGTGTGTAGCTTATATGATTCTTGACCGTCTTTCGAATGATTTAACATTTTCATTAATGTTGAGAAAATAACTGTTTAAATTTTATAGGGCTCTAAAACTCATATGGGAGGAACCATGCGTCTGGGATCAAGGAGAACATACTTCAAAGTTCCTGATTGTAAATCTGCAAAACTGTAAGCAAACTTTTCTAATATGACAAATAGTTCAATCCGAAAACTTGGCACGGTTTTACTCGTGCTTCATTCTTGGTTCAATTTATATTCTCGCAAGAATTGCCGAGCATGGTAAATGATATACTGGTCTAGATTCTAAAAAGGAATAAAAATGGTGACAGTATGGGATTAATATTATTTAATGAGGTCGTTGATTCTTATCATATGAGATTTTTCGCTAGGTATGGTAATGCCAGTTTTGTTGATGAGCGTCATCGGCACCGATATGAGGTATTTCTTGCATCGATCGATAGAAGTGCATGAATTATGCAGTATCTCCTGCTCTTGCTGTTTTTTTTTTCCAAAAGAAAAATTCAAAATGCTGTCTGGATTTGAAAAATACGCCTTTGTTGCAGGTGAATCCTGATATGATACAACAATTTGAAAATGCTGGCTTGTCATTTGTTGGCAGAGATGAAACCGGAAGGCGAATGGAAGTAAGTTTCTGCTGAAGGCAGAGCATGTGCATTTTGCAGAGCATATTTGTGTAATGCACATCTTACATTTTGAGTTATATGAATGTCGTTCTTATTTTAACTGCAGATCATTGAACTGCCAAGCCATCCATATTTTGTTGGAGTTCAGTTCCATCCTGAATTCAAGTCTAGGCCAGGGAAACCCTCTGCTCTTTTCCTAGGTATTTTTTCCTAAACTTGAACAGGTTATCAGTTATATAAAATTGTTTTTGGTAAATAATGTTCAAGTTATTTCCAAACCTTGAGCATTGTAGCTGCTTACGATTACAGGACTTATAGCAGCAGCTTCTGGACAATTGGAGGGAGTGATTCAAAATAAGGGCAAAGCTTTGGCAAATGGTACGAGTAATGGAAAATCAAACCCGATGAAAGCCTATCAAAATGGGAAGGCTACCAAGTCAATGAATGGTCATGTGCATGCCAATGGTAATGGTCATGTGCATTTTTAGTCACCTTTTTTGTTAGCTTGGTCTTGCTTTTTGGTATCACATTTTGGTAGACCATCTTCGGTTTCTTTGTACAGCGTTGAGTTTTGGGTAGAAGATTATCTAGACTTGTTAATTGTCATCTTCCAGTGACGGCTGGCTTGTCTTTCTTCAGTATATCAGTGAAATATGGGCTCGTCAAGTCCATTTTAGCTTTTTTCTTTTGAAATGATGCTTTCTTCTCTTTCCTGTTGGATAATATAATATATAGAATTTGATTTATTTGTTCCTTATAACGTATAAACTTGACCTTGTCGGATTAAAGGTTTGATGAAAGGAAAACATGCCAAATGAAGGGACAAGGCGAATGAAATACTTCTCGAGTCAATTAATTTGTGAGGATCCATGATATAGCCACTTCCATTATTAGTTATGTTCCTTAAGTTATTTAGAATGATGTATAAAATATATTTGACTCTATTTTGAAGATTATCTATCAATTGAATCAAGTTATCATTTTCTCTCTATTCTCTCTTTCCCTCGTTCTCCTCTCCTTTCTCTCATCTTTTCGTCTCGTTCTTCTACTCTCCTTTTCTCTATTTCTTTATCTCACTAGTCTCAATTCACTTTCGGAATTCTGTCTGTCCCTCCCTCTTTCTATCATTTTCCTACTTATCAAAGTTGGGTTCATGACAATTGGTATTGGAACACTTCTTTCACCTCTGAATCATTATCCAATTAATTTTAAGTATGGATTACGAAGGAACCATCCTAGCAAAACTGTTACGAGCCTTTGAATAGGATCTAGTAACGGGTCTAGACAATTGTTTTTGAGAAGCGATAGAACCTTTCTTAGGCCCTCTGATTGCTGAAGACACTTAGAGCTCGTCCTTGACAAAACTCTTGTAAGTAATTCGGTAAAGATTGCTTCCTTCATTCATAAAATTCAGCACTATATATAAGTGCTTCGGTTACAAAAGAGCAGTCCCAAAAAGTAATCTGGAGCATATTCACTCCATAATTTGCTAAAATTATTAAAATATGGTAAGCGGAGCATATTCTGAAAGTGTGATTGCTAAAATTATTAAAATATCGTAAGTGGAGCATATTCTGAAAGTGGTGATTGCACATTTCCTAAAAAGTAGCAGCAATCCAGCCCAATTCAGCATTATTCTTCCTAGAATAATGGTGTCCAATAAATGCATCCGTAACATCACTCCGCCCCTGGATTTGGAGCTTGTCCTCAAGCTCGAATTCCGGATAAGCTTGGCGGAAATCATCTGCGGTTTCCCAAGTAGCATCTTCCTTGGGACATCCAACCCATTGAACCAAGTATTCAACCGTGCCACGATTCAAACGAGAACGTAAAACAGTGTGAGGAGTGGGAAGCACATGACTATCACAAAGAAGCGGTAAGGAACCTGATTTTGTGGGAGCCGCACCTTGGTGTGGTTTGAGCAAGGAAACATGAAAAACATTATGGATACGACTGTCGGGTGGAAGCTCCAAGCGGTAAGCAACACCCCCGACCTTTTCCAATACTTGAAAAAACCCGAAGTACTTGGGCATGAGCTTTGAGTATTTTTGCTTGGACACAGATAACTAGCGATAAGGATGAAGATGCAACCATACCCAATCACCCACATTGAAAGAGACATCTCGGTGATTCTTGTCATAATTGAGTTTCATTTTCTGTTGCGCGCGTAAAAGATTATCCTTGGCCGATTGCAAAATGGCATCACGCTCCAGTAAAAGATGATCAACAGCCTCCAGACGAGTGGACCATTGTTGATAAGAGCGTAGTCGTGGTGGCTCTCGTCCATAAACCACCTGAAACGGAGTAGTGCCTAGAGAGGAATGGTAGGAAGTATTGTAACAATATTCTACCCAAGCAAGCCAAGTAAGCCATGACTTTGGATGCCCGAAAAGCAACATAAATACACTTCGAGGGTGCGATTGACCACTTCTGTTTGACCATCTGACTGTGGAGGGCTTTTTACTCAAACAGTAGTTATTTAAATAATAATTCTCAATTTAGGGTTGGAAAAAAAATATTTCTTAATTTGGGGTGTTTTTGGGCAGTCCGAGACACGTAATTGCGGACAAGAGTTGGTCAATCAGTCAGAATATTGTCCGCAATCCAAGTTTTTGGACAAAGGACTGAAATTGACATGTCCAAAATTCGGACTTGCGGACTACACTGTTCCATTACACTCACATGTGATTTTCTGCGCATGTCATGTGAGTCTGAGATTAATTTGACAAGTCCAAAATTCAGACTTGAGAACAAAGCTGCATGTCAAGGAGAGAGGGTTGCGGACAGCCTGAAAAAATTAACCATTAAGAAAGGGAACGTTGCAGACAAGACCACTTTATATTCAAACCTAAGCCCCTCAATATTTCATACACAACCTGTTTCTTAACCTTCTCATTTCGTCAAAACACTCCCCACAGATATCAACGTCACTCTCCTCTCAATCTCCTTTTTTTTTTGCTTCCTTTTAGTCTTATTAAGTAAGTAATTTCTGTAAATAATTTTATTGTTTCTTAGTTTTTTTTCAGATTGTTATTGTTCTTAACAAACTTAACATTATTTTAGGAAAAAAAGACACAGGACAAAATAGGTCTATTAATTTTTACGAAAGACTTGCAGTGTGGTAGAGGTATAGTTTCTGTTATAAGATAAATATTTGCTTTAATTCCGAAAATAGATAATATATTTTGTTCTGTAATGTTAATAATATTAAAAAAATGTACCGGTGTTTGCAGGAATAATTTTGGAGAACACTTTGGTGATTATTAAATTTGAGGAGTTGTTAAGGAGACGAGATTTTTGTGTAGGTTGAGAAGTTTTAATTTTTGCGTTACGGAAGAAAAAATTGAAGGTACGTAAATATT
>CANYCX011710622.1:0-12106 GCA_948193385.1 Breynia disticha f. nivosa | reverse complement strand
ATTTACAAGTTTAGTTTCGAAGAAAACTCACCAAATCCAGGTCTCTATCGATTCCTTCTACCCACGATCACCAAAGTTCGATAAGTTTCAACCTTGATTAGGGTTTATGGAAATTTTCTCTAAGTTTGGAAATGAAAAACGTGGAAATGGATGGAGTGTGTAGAGATATGGTGCCATTTACACATTTATATACATTTGAAATGACGGTTTTGCCCCCGGCTCGATTAATGATCATCCTTTCGATTTTTCTCTCTCCCAACTGATCTAATTTCACCCAATTTTAAATCCTTAAAATATCTTACACTCTTCCACCAATTTTTAATTAAATATATTTCGCGAAAAATTTATTCGCATATTTATAAAACATTCCTTATAAATCTTAAAATTACGGAAAATGGAGGGCGTTACAGTGGGGGAGGTGACGGATGTTGTGGGGTTGTGACGATGACTACTGTGGGGTGGCGGGGGTCATGAGAGACTAGAGAGGGGCTGTGGGGGGCTGATGCCTGTGTGTGGGGGTTAGGTGAAGGGGTGAAGCTGCAGGGTGAGGGTATGTGAGGCAGCTGCTTAGGCCTTAGGTTTTAAATTGTGGTTAATGGCTATGGTATACCTGTTGTACGCGTAAAAAGGAAACTATATGTCATTTAAAATATCGGTTATTTAGGTCGGTTTTTGATTTTTAACCAAACCAACCAAAAACTGAATTACATAAAAATTAACCGACCGTTAACTGACTAAATATAGAATTAACCGAACCGAACTAAATTTTTCGGTCGATTTTCGGTCAGTTAGCCATTTTGTGGACACCCTTGGTAATCATATGAATCGATGAATTGTGGTTAATTTGGTGTTGAGTGTATACTTGGATGTGTGTTGAAATATGTTAAGTATGTTGTGTACTGGAAATAGAAAGCCAAAATGGGATGGTAAAAGTGTTGCACAAACTGTTTCCCAATTCGTTTCACTTCCACTGAGTTCTAGTAAGGTTGGAACGGGTTCAAGAATGGTTTGGCCATGTAACGCCACAAAATTTTGCAAAATTTTGTATTTAATTAAATTATTAAAATAAAATACGAATAAAATATAGGAAAATTTTCGCGATTTGTTTAAATAAATAATTGGAGGAAATAGTGGAGATTTATGATGAGAGAAATTAAGAAAAATTTAGAAAGATTATAAATTTCGAGAATTTCGAAATTTGGAAATTAATGTGGGTTGAGCTAAAATAAATTACGAAGCAAAGTGGACCCAAGCCAACTTAAAAATCAAACTTTCCACCTTATTCCTCCACTTCCCCAACACCATCCACCTTCCTCCTCTCTTTACCATTTCTTTTTCTCCTCCACTCATCATTTTCGTCATCTTTCCTTTCCTCCACCTACCAAACTTCATCTTTTCCATATCATCTTCCACAAACCTCCATTTTTCCTTCCATTCTCCACCAAAATTCTGAAGCAAGGAGGTTTCTAAATTCATTTTTAACTTGAATTAAGGTATTAAAATTTGCTGAAGAATAGGGACGTGTGAATAGTGACAAGTCGATTTTTACGTGATCGGAGAAATTACGGTGTTTTGTCACTTTGGTAAGTGTTTTTGAGGTATATTGGAAGTATTTTCAATGTTAATTTAAGTGGGTAGTGTATGGTGAAAGAGATGGAAGCAAGGGTAGAAAAATGGTGAGGATTTTTAAAGAGGGTAATTAAGAACAAAGGAGATAAGACATGCCATAAATAATACATTCTTTCATTTTCATAAATTAGTGAATGATAATTAATGTGCAATCAATATTGTTAATGGTAGGAAACAAAAATCACGGTGAGGGAGGTTTCCAACTAGATCGTTAGACGTTTCTTGAAAGGTAAGCAACATGAATGCAAATATTCCTAAATTTGTTTGAATTGAATATGAATAATTATTGTTGGACATGTGTTTTGTGGTTGGTATGGTTGATTTGATATGGTTGAAAATGTTAAATTGCTAGTATGTACATTGAAAGAAAATATTGTAGTACTTGTGGATGAGTTGATTATTGATATTATAGGTTCATTGGCTATGTTTGATTGAATTGATGTGGATTTGATGAAGACTTGAATGGTTGAATTCATCATTGGATGTGAAGCATGGCATGAAGTTATGTTGGTGCAGGATTTGGTTATATGATTTGTGCATATGACATTCATGCATACATTTGGGGCTCTTTGTGAGCACATTAAACTAAAGCACAATGGCTCTTAGTGAGCAAGATTAATGAGGGAGTGGTTATGGCACTTCGTGTGCAAATTTTTGGTGCTTACTGCACAATAATGTTTGGTGCTTAGTGCACAACATATTTTGGTGCTTCGTGCACAATATTACGGGTAGTATATAAAACATGCTACACCGGGCACAGTGGTTAAAATTCAATACATAGACGTATGTATGAATGTGTCAGGCCAAAACAGGGTGAAATTGAGGCCAAAACAGGGCGCATTATTGATATTCAATTATAATAACCAAAACTCTCGGCCGAAAGGCCTGTTTGCAAACGTCAATAATATGGCCAAAACAGGGCGTAAATTAAAACTAAAGTGGAATTGGTGTGAATGTATACAATTGGCATCATGAGTCACATTTTCACATCATTATCTACTTGAAGGTTGGAATTGAATTAAGCATATGATAAATGGTTATTTGTTGGAAGAATTGTGAATGCTTGTTTTGATTGGATGGATTAAATTGTTTTAGGGGCATGAGCCATGTTGAATAAATTGGTATGTTTGTTGATGAATTAATGAATGTTGAATTATGTGCTCTTTTGAAATGAATGAAGTTGGTTTTGTGATTTGGATGATGAAAATTGATGGAATGATTGAAGATGAAATATGTTGTGAATTGTTGCTGTGAGATTTTGCCCGGAAAACAGTGTACTACGTGTGCTGGCCTGTAAGTATGCGGGGTTGCTTCTACCACGCGTACTTTCTAACGACCACGCGTTTGTCTACCCAGACTACGCGGTGTCGCCCTGACAATGCGTACTTTACCTCCGACCGCGCGTCTATGAGTACCCAACTACACGAGATCGTAACGACAATGCGTAGTTGAGGACCACAACGCGTAGTTCAATTTGATCCCTGTGCATCACTGACTTCCACTTATTTTGGTTAATGTTTATACCTTATTTCTTAAATGATGAAATATATATGTTATATTTTGGTTCATAAATAATATAATGTGATGTTAAGTGAATATTGCTGACATTAAAAATTGTTTGAGGTTGAATAAATAAATTTAAGGATGGTTGTCCATGTTGGTAAATGTTGCTTATTGAGTGTCAAAACCCATCTGCGTTTTATGCCTGCCATATTCAACATTGGTGGGAAATTAAAGGGGACGAATTTTGGACATAAAGGTGTGAGATTTTATTGTACAACTCGACTAGAAGATTGAAGAACCAGGTGGGCTGTGCACTATGGTGTTTTGTCTTTTTCATGTAAAATATTGTATTGGAAAATAACAGTTCATATATTCCTTTTGCTAGGTTATTATTGAAGTGGAATTTTTTAATTTTCATTTCTTTAATAATCCAGAAAATTTTGTATTACTTCAATTTTCATAAAACATATTTTGTAAACCTTGTGTTGATTGAATTTGAAGTATTGTAATGTATGATTTTATAAATTTGTTTTAAATTAATATTTTCAAAAATCAAAATGATTTCCAAGTTTGGGTGCCATTTCTTGGGGAAAAGGAAATAATTATTTATGAAATGGTAATCAAATTTGGGGGTCACAGCCCAGAACCGTTTCCCAAGCCATTTCTTTTTTGAAAATAGAAGAATTAATTGGGCTAGCAAACGGTTTAGCCAAATCGTTTCCCAAGCCATTTCACTCTCCCGGGGTAAGTTAGAAGTTCGAAACTGGCTAAAAAACAGGTTACCCAAACCATTTTTCAGATCGTTCCCATATAATAAATAGTGAACAATTGAGGATCTAGAAGAAAGAAACCATAACAGATAAACGATATATGAAATTGGAAAATTAGGAAAATATAAGAAAGTTAAATTCCACACATGACTAAGTACCTAAAACACTTAAACAACGAGTACTTATGCATTAACTACCTTGGTAAGTATTGAAGGTGTACTTGCATGTGGCGGGATTGCATTTTGTTGGTGTTAGCAGTGCGATACTCTTGGCAAGGTCGTGGCTCCTAGCTTTTTGGGGTTTTTACCACTTTTGTACCTCTATACAAACACTAGTATAGATAGGTGATTTACATACATTTATTATTAAATCTTTTTTCATAGCTATCACATAATTTTCATAGCATATTTTGTATACGAACGAACAAGGGTTAATGATTTGTAAATAGTGCATGTTTATTTCGTCTTTCTTCTCTTGCCACTTATTTGTTTTAAAGAAAAAATGGTTGCCAAAATTCTAATTTTATTCAAAAATGGGTTTCCATTTGGGTGTCACATTGTGGACAAACTCCCACACTCTACAAAGCTCCCGACACTTTTTTTTGTGATGCATGTGAAGTCCGTAACCTCTAAGTTTGGACAATGCATGGTCCACAACTTTAGATTCATTCCACTCCCCCGGTTTCCTCACACTCAAACATATATCTAATCTCTCCTTACTCTCTCCTCACAAGCAACCCTCACTCTATCCTCAAACAAGCAAGCTCTTCTCTACCCCTCATTTTATTTTGTTATGTAATTTATGCCCAACTCCTGTCATTTTTTAATCAAAAAAGAATAAATTTTTTTTACAGATTTAGTGTAGTTTTATTTTAAAGTGAGTACTTTATAGTCAATTTATTTTTTCTGTTATAGTATAATTAATTTAAATGTAATATTCTGCTGATTTTGTTTGTATGAAAGAAGCATTTAAAGTGTAGACATTGTCATAACAACAGACTAAAAGTTGTTATAGATTTATTGTAGTTTTATTTTAAAGTAAGTAGTTTATAGCTAATTTATTTTTCTCCTATAGTATTATTACTTTAATAATCTTCTGATATTGTTTGTATGAAAGAAGATTTAAAGTATGGACATTGTAGTAACAATTTGTAAGAGAAAAATATATTGTGGTGGAGGTTGTTGTTGTCTTTCTTAGCAGATTATTTTTTTAAGGTTGCAAATTTGAGGTACGTAATATTTAGCTTTTATAATAAATATTTCATTATTTATAAATGGTATTTTTTATGAATGCATGTTTAATTATTATTAAGTTAATGTTATGAAGTGTTTACTTTTTATATGTATTTAAAAGTAATAGTTTTGAATTATGAAAAATGTAGTGATGTAAATATTAAAATTAGGTTCAAATATGTATGAAGTAAGCATGATATTTTTCATAGAAATAATTTTTTTTGTCATAATGCCCATCAATAATTTTAACAAATAATGCTTATTTATTGTGTAAAATAAATAGATGGCAAAATTACTAGCAATATTTTACAGAGGGCACATTGTGAATGGAGATAGTAGCATGTGTTTTGTCGGTGGAAGCTCAACTATTGTTCTATTGAGCGAAGAAGTGCAGTACTACAATGTTTTACGTAGCATTATTAAGAATGCTATCAATGAGAATGCAAGAATAACTAGAATTGCATTTAGAACTCCTATGGTATCTCAAGATGGTAACCTTTGGTTTGGACTGAATGAAATTGAAGACGATAGAAGTGTGGACGACATGTATAGAGTGATAAGACACTTTATGTAACGCCCTGGAAAATGGTAGAATTAATCTATATGGAAACTAGATTAAAATAAAATTGAAACGGAATGAAAATCAAAAAAGTGCTAGGAATGCATTAACATTTGCATCGAGCGTCCATTTTCAATTATCTAAAATTTGTGTGTTTGATTTTGAGATTAATGGATGCCATGTGTTTGAGTGAATGCTAAGGGAATGTTTTTATAGAATTGGTTGAATGCATTTATATGAAATGATGTGGTGTGTTGTATTGTGAAAATGGAATAAGTGTGAAGGAATGAATGGTAAACATGTTGTTGTATGAGACATAAGTATGCTGAGTATGAATCGATGAATTGTATAACATCCTCGTCTCGAATAACTTAATTAAGATTCTAAATAATATGTTTAAAAAAATAAAGAGTTTTACAACAAAAATGACGAAAATAAATGATTAGAAACAAGTGGATGAAAGGATGATAAAAGGGTGACAAAAGGGTGATGTTAAGTAACCAAAAGAAAGGACAAACCTCCAAAACAACCAAGTACAGGTGGTGGAGGCCCAAGCCGGGAACCTAGTGGTATAAGCAAAATAGGTAAAACTCGAAAGTTTCGTAAGTTTTTACGAGTTTTACTATAAATATTTTGAGTTATTGTTGAAAGAATTATTTAATGATTTAAGAAATTGAATTAGGAATTGAGTTATGATTAAGTTATATTTAGTTATTAACGATATGAGTAACGATAGGAAAATCGTTAGGTTTCAGCTAAGGTTTGTAAAATTGAGAGGCAAATGAAACGAATTTGATAGAACATGCATATAGTTGAGTTATTGAGTTGATTATGATTAGATATATGTGAATTGTTCTTTAGGATGACAGGGTAGACACGGACAGATTTCGGGCTCACATTTGGACTACTTGAGTTAGAGGTGAGTATATCTCACTACCAGGTTAAATTAAAATGAATGGTTATACATATCTATATTTCAAATGAGTTGCGAATGATATTACGTATATAATTGAGTGATTATATACAAATATGAATGAAATACGAATATGATGCTAATGCAAATACGAGTAAATATGTGTAAACGTGCAACTTATAATTGATATGAAAATGATACGAAAATGAGATATGTATGCACGTACCAAATGATGATATGTGATAATTGCATACTTACATGTTGATATATGTGAAATGTGAAATGAAGTGATATATGGAATCGTATTTATGATTCAAAGGAAAAATAGGTTCGCAAAACGAAAAGGTATTCGAAACAGGTACGTGAACGTGTTTATGATTTATGATGTGATATGAGATATGATTTATATGGTTGATATGATATGTGATATGAACATATGATGAAAAGGTGATAAATGATCGATCATTCGGAGACGAAAGTAGGGCGACGAAGGTTAGGTTCACATGAAATGGAGGTGGAAAAATGTTTTCAAAATGAATAGGGAGACGGAAGTTAAGATTTGTTATGAACATGAACGTGCAATTCAAACGTATATGAAAAGAAATGAAAACGAGTTAAAAGAATAGTTCAAAGACAAAATGAAACAGAAAGTAAAGTAAAAAGAAAAGAAAGGAAGATCACTTCTGTATTTGTGAATGATTGCTATACGAATATTTATAATGTTTCGTAAAATGAATTAAAGATTACTCACTGAGCCCGCAATTCATGCAGCGGCGATGTTTGTTTCAGGTACAAGTATTAGCAGTGATAGACATTTGTACTAGCATTTTTAGAGAGTGATTTGATACAGGTTGGACAGCTGCTACCTGATCTACTTCTCTCTCTTCTACTGATGTCTCACTCTAGAGTAGGATCTCGATATGATCCTTATGTCCATACCCACTACCACATCCACAGTACTATCCCATCTATCCATAGTTGACTCCTATTCAGGTGAGATCCAAGAACTTTAAGGAGTTGAAGAAATTGGGAGCTGTTGAGTTTAGAGGTATTACTGATCCACAGTTTGCCGAGGATTGGTTAAATCAGTTGATCCGTGTATTTGAGATGATAGAGGTGAGTATAGTAGACAGGTTGGAGTTTGTTGTTTTATTATTATAGGGGACACCTCTATTTGGTGGAGGACAGTCCTACATGCTTTAGAGTTTTTGAGGGTACTGACTCGGGAGGATTTTGTGTGGGTATTTAGGAAGAAATACCTATCGGATGTTTATAGAGATGCGAAGAGGAGAGATTTTTTAGCATTAAAGCAGGGGAAGATGACTGTAGCTGAGTATGAGCTACAATTTACCCAGCTTTCGTATTACGCAGTGTTACTGATTCAATATGAAAAAGAAAAGTCTAAAATGTTTGAAAATGGATTGAATAAGGAGATTCGCACATAGATTTCTCATACAGAGATAGTAGTTTACATAATATTGTGGGATGCCACTATTAGAGCTGAGGCATTTCTGAGAGTAGAGGAGGATTTTGAGGAGAGAGATAAGAAAGTTAAAAGAAAGAGAGTTGTACCATAGGGTGAGACTAGTAGGTCTACGAGGAGACCTGAGATCACTCAGACTCGATCTGGATATTGAGAATTTACCACAAGTAGATCACAACCTTCTTATTCACAGGCATAGTCCTATCACGATAGAGGTATCAGTCGAGGACGACCGAGTGGGTCAAAGTCAGTGATAGGACCTGTCAGAGTTGCATGTCCTCAATTTTAGAGGTTTCATACAGGGGAGTACAGGAGGATGACAGGTGGCTGTTATATTTGTGGACGACTAGGACATTTTATGAGAGACTGTCCAGATCGTGTGATTAAAGAGGGATCTATTGGAGCTGCACCTCCAGTACAGTCTATTGCACAGAGTAGTGAGCCAGCAGTTGTAACAAGTGGTAGCCGAGGTAGGGGTTGAGCTACAGCAGGGTCAGTTGCGAACAGTGGTAGAGGAGCCCCGGGTGCTCAGGGACAAGCTAAGGTGTTTGCTATGTCCCGACAGGAGGCTGCTGATACTCCTGAGGTTATCACTGATGAGTTATTTTTATTTGATGTTCTTGCTTATGTTTTGATATATCCAGGTTCTACTTATTCATTTGTAACTCGTCAGATAATACATGCAATAAAAGTTAAACCAGAACCATTGACCCAAAGATTAGGAGTCCATACTCCTTTAGGGGAAATGATGTGGGTTAATGTTTTATATAAGGATTGTACATTAAAGATTCAAAACACAGAATTGATAGCCAATCTTATCCTGTTAGATTTAACAGATTTTGATCTTATTCTAGGTATGGATTGGTTAGCTCGTCATCGAGCTAAAGTCGACTGTTTGACTAAAGAAGGGATAATTGAATCTAGAAATAAGAAAGTAATATTTTACAGGGAAAGAAAGATAGTGCCTAGTTGTATGATATCAACATTACAAGCTTTTATGTTGATCCGAGACGGATGTGATGCTTATTTAGCACATGTAGTTGATAGTACGATAACAATGAAAAATGTTAATGGAATACCAATAGTAGATCAATTCCCCGATGTCTTTCGGGATGATCTCGTAGGATTAAGTCTTGATAGATAGATGGAGTTTACTATTGAGTTGATTCTAGGTACGACACCTATATCCATACAACCGTACCGAATGGAACTACCTGAATTACAAGAATTAAAGAAAAAATTACAAGAATTACTTGAAAAATGATTTATTTGACCTAGTGTTTCACCCTACGAAGCACCATTTTTGTTTGTGAAAAAGAAAGATGGAACACTAAGGTTATGTATAGATTATAGAAGACTGAACCAAGTGACTGTTAAGAACAAATATCCATTACTCCGAATAGATGATCTGTTTGACCAATTACGAGGTGCCACGGTGTTTTCTGAGATTGACTTAAGATCCGGGTATCATCAACTTAGCAAAGGAAGATATTCCGAAGACTACTTTTAGAACCCGGTATGATCATTATGAGTTTTTAGTTATGCCATTTGGTTTAACTAATGCTCCTACAGCAGTATGACACTGATGAAAAATATATTCCAGCCTTACCTTAATCAGTTTGTGATTGTATTCATAGATGACATACTTATTTATTTGACGAATGTCAACGAACACAAAGAACATTTGCGAATTGTTTTGCAAACTTTACAGGAAAAACAGTTATATGCGAAACTGAGCAAATGCGAGTTTTGGTTGGATCACGTTGTTTTCTTGGGACACGTGATATCAGGGCAAGGAATATCAGTAGATCCAAAGAAGATAGAAGCAGTGTTAAATTGGGAACCACCTAAGACTGTTACAGAAGTACATAGTTTCCTGGGTATGGAAGGATACTATCGTAGATTTGTAGAGGGGTTCTCGATTATAGCTGCTCCGCTAACACGAATACTGAGGAAGAATGTAGCTATTCAGTAGAATGATCAATGTCAGTAAATTTTTGATGAATTAAAGTACAGATTAACCACTGCTCTAGTCCTTACGATTCCTTCGGGCACTGGAGGATTTGTTATATAAAGTGATGCTTCTTATCAAGGACTTGGATGTGTATTAATGCAAAATGGGAAGGTGATAGCATATGTTTCGAGATAACTTAGACCATATAAGATAAACTATCCAGTAGATGATTTAGAGCTTGCAGCGGTAGTGTTTGCTCAAAAGATTTGGAAACATTATCTATATGGCGAGACATTTCAGATTTTTACTGACCATAAAAGTCTTAAATATTTGATGACCCAGAAAGAATTAAATATGCGACAAAGACGATTGTTATATTAGTTGAAAGACTATGATTGTACAATCGAATACCATCCTGAAAAATGAATGTGGTTGCTGATGCACTTAGTAGAAAATCAAGTGTTGCTATATATAGTTTGCAATTGACAAACATGATTGATTTGATAGCTTTACGAAGCTTAAATGTGAAATTAGAGTTGACAGAATCAGGAGTGTTGGGTGCACAATTGATGGTTAAACCTATGTTATTAAAAAACATACAAGCAACACAAAAGTATGATGAAGAGTGTGTCAGAATAATTGAGCAGATTGATCAAGGGTTGGAAACTCCATTTCAGTTAGTTGACGAATTGTTTATATTAGGGGCCAGGGTATGTGTACCAGGGATTGAGAGTATCAGACAGGAGATACTGGATGAAGTACATAATGCACCTTATGTTATGCATCCAAGAATGAATAAAATGTACAATACCCTAAAATAGCATTATTGGTGGTCAAATATGAAGAAAGATGTGGCTAATTTTGTATCTAGATGTCTGGTACATCAGCAAGTAAAAGCTAAAAATCAAGCACCAGTAGGAAAACTTCAGCCTTTATCTATACCAGTCTGGAAGTGGGGAAGAATAACCATGGATTTTGAGATAGGTTTACCTCAAACACAAATGGGAAAAGATAAAGCTTGGGTCATAGTTGATAGATTGACTAAGTTTGCACACTTTTTACCTATCAGAGTCAACTTCTCTTTGGAACAGTTAGCTGAACTGTATATGTAAGAGATTGTTTGACCACATGGTATTCTAGTGTTTATAGTATCGGATAGAGATATGAGATTTACTTCTAGATTTTGGCAGGCGTTACAGAGTAAATTAGGCACGAAGTTACATACAACTTTTCATCCTCAGACTGACGGGCAGAGTGAGAGGACGATACAAACTCTAGAAGAGATGTTGAGATAGTGTGTTTTGGAGTTTCAGAGTTCTTAGGATAGGTACATTCCTTTGATGGAGTTTGCATATAATAATCAGTATTAGAGTAGTATTAGAATGACACCGTATGAAGCTCTATATGGTCGTAAATGTAAAAGTCTAGTATTCTGGGATAGAGAAGGGGCAGAAATAGTAGAAGGAGCCAAAATTGTACAAGAAATGATATAGAAAGTTGAGTTGATCAAAAGTAAGCTAAAGGCAACACAAAATAGACAAAAGAGCTACTACAATCAGTATATAAGAGAAATGGAATATGAAATAGGGGATAAAGTATTTTTAAAAGTTTCACCCTGGAAAGCAATAATGCAATCCAAAAATAAAGGAGAATTAAGTCACATATACATTGGACCATATGAAATTATAGAGCGGATTGGTCTGTTAACCTATAGACTTGCCTTACCTGGAGAGTTAGCACAGATTCATGATGTTTTCATATAAGTGTGCTTCAAAGGTATAGATCAGGTCCTACTCATGTTATACCCAAATCGGAAGTGCAGATATCAGAAAACTTAACCTATAAAGAAGAACCGATAAAACTTGTGGATCATAGAACAAAACAGCTAAGAACCAAACAGATTCCAATGGTTAAAGTTCTTTGGAAACATCACAATTTGAAAGAAGCAACGTGAGAAATAGAGGAAAGAATGCAAAAAGGCTATCTGCATCTTTTTATAGGTACATTTTATTATAATGAGTATATGCATACACATATAGAAACATTTATATAGAAGTAGATAA
>CANYCX011709509.1:0-12289 GCA_948193385.1 Breynia disticha f. nivosa | reverse complement strand
AATCTGTCCTAAAGCAACTAAATGATGTTTTCTATCATCCAATCAGTTACTAATCATCAACCAAATCTGTTACAACTTCCTATCTTTCCAGAATTCAATAATTCACAAGTTTTCTAAAAATTCGAAATTCTTGAATCATGTTCAAATCTTATGTTTTGATGTTTCTGGTTGATAGATTAATGATCGACAGCAAAAACCCATCAAAACCATACCAAACATATTCATTTTACACACCAAATTCGAATTGAAATCAGAAATTCCTCTTTAAAATCCTAAAATAGAGAAATTCACCTTTAGAGCATGATTCTGTGATTAATCTGTTATAATTCTTGTATTGGATGGATGATTTTGTGTTTAGATGACCTAAGGAAGATATCTGGAGGTTGAGAGAATTTTTGGAACTGTTTAGGAGTATTTTTGTGAGGAAATGAAATGTTTCCGACCTTTTTAAAAACAGTTCTGTAGGTCCGATAACGTGTGTTATTTTTAAAATAACGTGCGTTATTCTTCAGATTAACGTACGTTAATCTGGCAATCTGCAGCATTCTTCAATTTTCCAACCTGTTTTGATCCGATTCGATTCTATTTTGATATATTTTCTTTATATATCAATCCTAACATATTTGAGAATGTTACACATTTAATCGATACGGTTAAAAATATTTATATATGAGTCATGAGTTTGACCTGTTTAATTGACATGAATTGATACATTTGTTTATTTGTCTTAACATGTTAAATGGGTAAAAAAATTGTTATATGTGTTAACATCTATTTGTTTTGGAGAAATTTCGATTTGATTTACTCAGTTAATTGTCGATTTGGGTGATTTGAAAATGGTCACACTGCATAGATCATGATAACATTATATAACATTTCACAAAGTCCTTTGTAAAATATGTAACTTGTTAAAAAAATTATGTTACGTAATGAAAATGTAACTTTATTTTATATAACTTTTTAAAGTTACATAATTCTACATATATTATATAAGGAATAAACATTTCAGGTATAAAATTACAAATCTAACGATGATAAGGACATCCTCAAAACCAATGAGTGAGGTTGTAACGCCCTCCATTTTTATTAATTTTTAAGATTATTTTGGAATATTTCAAAATAGTGTGAATAAATTTTTTCGCAAAATATATTTTATTAATTAGTAGTGGAAGAGAGAAGAATATATTAAGAATTAAAATTTAATGAGGTCGGTTTTATTGCGCGTAGTTTGGGTTGAGACCGCGTTCTATCCGGGACGTGACTACGCGGTGTGCTGGCGAATCCGCGTACTTGCGTACCACAACGCGTAGTTGTGAATGAGTCCGCGTTTTGTCCTGGAAACCTTTAAAAATGTTGTTCTTGGGTATAACATTAAATGATGTTTAATGAATTTGAAGTGTATGATCCTAGTACATATTATGAGTACATTAATAATTTGATTTTGTATGATAATAAAATTATTATCTTGATCTAGAAGGAAGTCGACCCTATGTGGTTTTGTAACTTACTGAGTATAAATTCACGCAAATATTGCCTGTAACGCTCGACAGGTAAATAAGAAGATATATTTTGGAACAGGACAAGGTGCATATTGCTCGGAATATTTGGAGATTGTAGAGAGAGAGGAACCAAGGTGTGCTATGTACTTGTTAGATTAGGGTTTAAAATATGTACATGACTATATTTGTGAGCATTTGACATAAGTTGTATTTTTGAAAGATTCATTTTGACACAACATATGTTTTGTAAATTTTGTAGTAATGGTTTTGGAAAATGAATGTATTTCATCTGTCTTTCAATTCTGTTTCATATTATTTATTAAATATTATTTTAAATCAAAACTTGATTTCCGAATTTGAGTGTCATTTGTAGGAGGGAAATTTACACAAATGATAATTTAATTCGGGGGTCACACCCAGCATAAGAATGACTTTCGTATTAGCGCAGAACATAAGAATAAAATTCATATCAGCACACATCATAGCTCTTACAGAGCATCTCAAATACCACACAAGTATAAACTATCATGAAAACATACCACACAGGTATATCTAACATCAATGTATCAATATCAACTCCATGTCAATCATATGTCAATTAAGTCATACGACACAAGTATAAATCATCCATAATAAATCAACCAAATGTCAAACGTATATCCCAGCAAAACAAACACATGTTTACTCATAATCAACTTAAAATCATCCATTAGTCCATTAAAGCATATAACCTTAAACATATCACTTTTGATTCAATTCATCTATATATCTAGCCATCTCAAACATAACATTATAGGCCATCTATCTTACAACTGCATAAGCCTAAAGAAAATTTACCATTCATTCATAGGATTGGTTTTACGAACCAATTTAGTAAGCGTAAGAACACTTACAATCAAATTTAGTAAGCATATAATGCTTACCTCTGAATACAAGCAAAATCAACAATACCAATACTGAATCAAAATCCACCCAACAGTATTACAGATCTTCCTGTACGCAATTAACCATATACAGTCCATTAGTTAGCCATTTATACATTGATTCTAACCTTAGAATCATCAAAACATCATTTGTAAGCCTTAAATCATCCATATGTTAACTTTCCTTACTAACCTAGCCTTCCTCAATTCCATCCATTAACTAATTCACAAAGCTTTTAGTTTAAATTCACTAAATCATCCAATTCAAACATAAATTTCATAGCCCTTGTAAACTATATGTCAACCACTTACCTTGACTTGGATTCTTGCAAAAATTAGTATTTTTCCTTGCTAATTCCCTTCCTCTCACTCAAGAACAATCCTTCTGATGTTTCTCAGCTCTCTCTACGAGTTTTCTCTGAGTTTAGGTTATAGTTTTCTTGAATGTCGATTCAATCGAGCGAGATTTATAATTTTTCCAAAAAACAGAAGAGAACGCGTGGTGGATGGCAAAGTATGCTTGGTCGTGCCCACGACACGTACTTTGCTGCCACTGCGCGTACTTCTCTGATTCTGGAAAATTTTCCTTTTTCCTTGGTTATTTCATATCAACCTTATATCAACCTTCGGTCAACCTTCATAAACCTCAATTGAATCATTTATGTCGAACATTTCAATAATTATTTCCATAAAATAAGTTCCAGGATGTTACAATTGTCGCCCTCTTAGAAAATTTCGTCCCCAAAATTTAAACCAATCCAATCATCAATCAAAGCAAATATTCTTAACATTCAGTATCAAAATCATATATAGAATCAAAACATACCTCAATGCTCTACTGTCGAATCTGAAAACAGATATGGATACTGTTGTCTCATATCTCACTCAACCTCCCAAGTTACTTCTTTTGATGAATGAAAACTCCACTTCACCAAAACCATCAGAATCTCACGATTCCTCAACTTTCTCACCTGTCTGTCTAATCTCTCAATAGGCTCCTCCTCATAAGTCAGCTCCTCTAATATGTCTAACTCTAGAGCGCTCAACACATGGCTAGGATTAGATTGATATCATCTCTATATACAAACATGGAACACACCATGTATAAGGACAATGCTACTGATAATCTCAATTTATATGTCAATGGTCCCACTCTCTCAGTAATCTCATACGGTCTGATATACCTAGGATTCAACTTTCTACGTTTCCCAAATCGAATACCATGTAGCCTGACAATCTCGGCAACATACAAACCAATAAGCCTACGCAACGTATCCTCCTGTCAGATAGCTAAGAAATGAGCTAATTTTGTCAGTCTATCAACAATAACCCAGAGAGCATCGTGACGCCAAAAAATCCTCGATAACCTGATAATAAAGTCCATGGTGAATTTCTCCCACTTCCATTCAGGAATTTCAAGTGGTCTCAATTTTATTTGCTGCAGTGGAGACATCTCGCAACAAATTCAGCTATATTCCGCTTCATATGTACCCACCAATACAACTCTCGCATATCTCGATACATATTTGTACTACCAGGATGAACTAATAAATGAGAAGAATGAGCCTCTGTCATCAGTTCCTTCTTCAACTCTGTAATATTTGGAACACACAGTCTATCCCAATAATACAATACACCATTATTATCAAGTCGGTGTAAAGTAGGTACCTTTCCTCGTTCAAATTTCTTCTTTATTTGCATTAGATCTTCATCTTCTTTCTGACACTCCACAATCACATCTCGCATATGAGGTCAAACTCGAATGTTGGCTAACATCTGATCCTCAGTTAAATCTAACTACACTCGCAACTCTCGCAAAGAAAATAGAGACTCCGCTCTATAAGTAACTAAATCATCATCCCCTTTTTCTTTCCTTCTCAAGGCATCAACAACTACATTTTCCTTTCTAGGATGATACTCAATCGTGCAGTCCTAATCTTTCAACAACTTAATCCACCGCCTCTGTCAAAGGTTGAAATCTTGTCGTGTCATAACATACTTTAGACTCTTATGATCAGTAAATATCTTAAAAGTCTCCGCGTATAAGTAATGATGCCAAACCTTCAAAGCATGAATGATCGCAGCTAACTCCATATCGTGTGTCGATAGTTAACTTCATGCGGTCTCAACTGTTGTGAAGTATATGCAATAACTCTACCGTGTTGCATCAATACTCCACCTAACCCAGCTCCTGAAGCATCTGTATAAACAACAAATCCACCTTCCTAAGAAGGTAACATCGAAACTCGAGCTTTAACCAACCTTTTCTTCAACTCGCAAAAACATTTTTCGCACTTGTCATTCCAAAAAACAAAGTATTCTTTCTCAATAGAGATGTCATAGGTCTAGCTATCCTAGAAAATCCTTGATAAAACGACGATAATAACCAGCTAAACCCAGAAAACTCTGTACCTCAGATACATTATTTGGAACTTCCCATTCCTAAACTTCTTTTATTTTACAAGGATCTGATTTCACTCCCTCTGCTGAGATCACGTGTCCTAGAAAAACAACCTTAGACATCCAGAACTCGCACTAGCTGAACTTTGCACACAACTCTTTTTCTTTCAGCAACTCTAACATAATATGGAGGTTTCTTCAATGCTCATCTTTGTCTCTAGAATACACCAGAACATCATCAATAAACACAACCACAAACTAATCTAAATAAGACTGAAATACCTTATTCATCATGCCATAAATATAGTTAGTGCACTCGTCAACCCAAATGGCAAAACAGTAAACTCGAAATGCCCGTATCGAGTCTTGAACGTTGTCTTCTCAATCGAACTATCCTTAACTATGAAGCTCATATTCACAATCCATTTATCCTGATAAATCATATTCTTATAATAATAATAATAATAATAAATAAGAGTGAAAATAGATGAGATAGAAAATGAAATATTCATTCCATAAACAAACTCGGCCCAAACTATCCATATCATAAAATATTTTACAGCGAAAACGAAATTATGTTTGAAAAGTGAATATTTACAAAATATTTACAAATATGTACAATCTCAAAAATGGAAGCACACAAAAACAAATGTATGGAGCTTATCACTGATAGAAGATAACGATAGCTCTGATCCACTAGCAGCAATCTGCATCATGTGCATCATTTAGAGAATTTACACAATGGTGAGTATTTAACAATACTCAATAAGCCTCATATGTTATAATTAATTCGTACTATTAAAATGAGCGAAGGGAAAATCAATATCCTAGTGTGAGATATGATCTTCCTCTAATCTAATCAAACAACTCAATCATTTATACTTTTGTCATCATATAAAATTTTCAATCATATAAGGCTCAGATCAGCATAGATTATCAATCCAATTTCAAATAAGCAATCATACTCATATACTCATTTTCATTCATCACTAAGAATCAAACATCAGTATGAGATTAAAACATCAGAGCAATATCCAGTGTTCATAAAAATAGTACAAATATGAGCATAAATATCAACATACATAAAAAACATACTATGCTCAGTAGTCAAGTATAAATCTCATATCAACATTCATATAGCATTCATAAATTAGAAACATGAATCAAAGATGTTATGAATCAATGCGAATCAAATGCATATGAATGCTATACAATCACATGTGAATGCCCCAGGGTCTTTCTTTCTCTTTTCTTTTCTTTTTATTTTCATTTTCATTTTTTCCTCGGTCCCAGACCTGCATCGTACCCAGTACGACATTGAGCCCAGCTCGAAATATTATGGGTCCCAAACCAGCATCGAGATCTCTCTCAGAATATATTCAGGCCCAACCTGTATCTCAATATTTGAATCACATAATAATGCAACACACTGAATGATCAATGCATTCATATATCAATCTCTTAAACCATGTATGCTCAACATGATCAATAAAGAATCATATGCTTTCTCAATAAAGAATCTAACAAGGCATCTAGATCATGTCAATCAATCATATATCAACCAAACGTCAATATATCCAAAAGAGCATACAATCCAAGTAAAGTTCATAGATAAATAGTATGAACAACAAGGCAAGCATAATAAAAATACCAAAACAATCTCATAAACATAAGGTCACTCATATGTCAACTAAAACATTCATATCAAAGCAACCAATATCACTCATATATCCACGAAGACATAAATTTATAAACCAATCAATTTCATTTTTAACCACAATCAATCACAACATCTCGTATCAATAAGATTCTGCTATCTCTAGCAATCTCAAACATAGCATTATAGGCCACTTCTAAGAAAAATAAGCCTAAAGAAAAGATTTACGAATCAATTTGTAAGCATAAGAACACTTACCTCGAAAAGTAATTCAAAAGCAATAAGGTAACACAGCTCAAAAACCACCCAACACTCGTAAAGATCCTCCTGTATGTAATTAATAAAATCCAAGGCATTAACCAACCATTAACACATTCATTCTTTACTTAACATTATCAAAACATTCTTTATCAACTTTAAGTCTTAACATTATCAAAACATTCTTTATCAACTTTAAGTTTACTATTTTTCACCATTTCCTCATGAATTACACTTATCAAGTTCCATCCACTTAAGGATTAGCTTATCAAAATCACTTTCCATAATGTCATTTAAGTGCTAATCATTCACTAGCATATGATTTCATCATCAATGTACATTCCAATATAAGAATTCAACAAGATTTTCATTTCCAGCATCAACCCTTTGTAAACCTTAACTAAACCCTAGGTTTTCACTTTTTCCATCAACTTTTCTTCCTCAAATCTTCCCTAAAACATACATACAATCAATTCAAGTTTCTTACACTTCATTTCATCATTTCCAACAATCAAAACATTCATTAACAACTATATCAATGAGAAAACTTAAACCATAAGCCTTAACATCAACCTTAAGTAAACCTAACCTTACTTACCTTATGAACATTAGATGATTGATGGAAAACAAATCCCCAATCCTCTTCCCCTGATCAAAACTTCACTTTTCTCAGCACTCTTTCTTTTAACTGGGTTCTAGAAATGAAGTTTAGTAATTTAAGGTTTC
Source organism: Breynia disticha f. nivosa (assembly GCA_948193385.1). Classification (NCBI taxonomy): domain Eukaryota; kingdom Viridiplantae; phylum Streptophyta; class Magnoliopsida; order Malpighiales; family Phyllanthaceae; genus Breynia; species Breynia disticha. The sequence goes on along the minus strand of CANYCX011709509.1, from coordinate 4,826 downwards.
TATGCAATTTTCGGTTGTTCTATTTATAAATTTTTCAAGAAAACAACATTCTACACATGGTAGCATGTTAAGTACGCGTGGTTGGCACGATGACGCATTCTTAGCTGTCCACTGCGCGTACTTGGCCAATTTCAGCATTTTCCTCTTTTCTTTAGTTATTTCTTTTCAACTTAAGATCAACCTTTGGTCAACCCTTATATATTGATGTTTAAATATTTATTTTTCATAATTTTAAGACAAAAAATTCCTAGGATGTTAGAACAACTCTCAACTGCCAATAACCTGACCTCAAGTCAATTTTCCAGAACACTTTAGCTCCCTGCAGCTAATCATTCAAATCATCTATTCGTGTCAATGGAAACTTGTTCTTTATATTCACCTTATTCAACTGACGATAGTCGATACACAATAACATACTACTGTCCTTCCTCCATACAAACAATATTGGTGCTCCCCACGGTGATATGTTAGGTCGTATAAAACCTTTCTCTAATAACTTCTCCAACTGTCATTTCAACTCTTGTAACTCAAAAAATGCCATCCTGTAAGGTGCAATAAATACTACTGTTGCACACAGTATCGTCTCAATTTTGAAATCAGCCTCTCACTGTGGTGGCAATCCTGGTAACTCGTCAGGAAATACCTTAGGATACTCACATACTATCTCCACATCTCACACCTCTAACTTAGATTGATTCAGATCAATCACTAAAGCAAGATAGGCATCACAAACATCTCTAATAAACCTCGTAGCAATCACTGCTAAGATCGGGCAAGAAGGAATAGTCTTCCTTTTGCCTACTAACAATACTCGTCTCTCACCATCAACCTCAATCACGACTTCTTTCGAATAACGGTCGACCATAGCTCGGTTCCTAGATAACCAATCCATACCTAAAATAATCCCAAGCTCCGCCATCGTAAAAACAATCAAATCGGAAAAATTAGTCGACTCACCAATATGTAACTCACAATGCCGTAAAATATCTCTTCCTAATACAGTACCACCAGTAGGCATTAATATAAAAATAGTATAACCCAGACACTCCATACTACCTCCAATATACCACTAACTCCCTTACAAAAGAGCACGTAGAACCTGGATCAATCAATACTGAAGTAGTATATGTGAAGATAGAAATAATACCAGTGATCATGTTTGGATCCTCTATAGCCTCATCTCTAGTCATAGCATAAACTCAGGCTTGTGGTACTGACCCTAATGGTGCTGCTGCTCCCGTAGATCTACCTTATCTACCAGAACCAACAGCTCCACCTCTGGCAGCAGATCCACCTCTAGAATTAGAATAAGAATCTCGACCACCTCTACCTCTACTAGTGTCAGTCGATACTATAGGCCTAGCCTCACCAACACTACTCTGTCTTGATATACAGTCTCTCTGAGGCTCCTGTCTGTGTGGACAATGCCGGCTAAAATGTCTCGGCTATCTGCATATATAACATAATGAATTGTCAGTACCTGTACCTCGACCCTAAAGGATAAGAGGCATGGTGGAATAACCTTTACCACCTCCAGCTCCTCTGCTAAACTATCTACTCTGACTACCACCTATCTCTTTGGGTGTCCTGAAATTTGTCTTCTTCTTTTTTTGCTGCTGAGAAATGGAACTACATGAGACTCTATATCACTTTCCTTCAGATTTTTCACCCTCTACCTTTAACTCTTCTGCCCGAAAAGCTGTCTCAAGTAACATTTCATATGTCGAAGGTTTCATTGTAATCCTATCCCACATAGCATACCTCAGACCTGCTCAAACCTATCTCTCCTCTTTCTGTCCGTATCAACATACTTTGGATCATAACATGACAACCTAGTAAACTATGCCTCATACTCAACAACAGTCATCTTCTTCTATTTGAACTCCAAAATTCTATCTTCTTCTTTATCTGATAATGTGGAGGAGTATATTTATCTGTAAATCTCCTTAGAAAATCATCCCAAATCAACACTAGAGGATCTCTCCGACTATCTGGAATCGACTCCCACCAATTTCAGGATGCTTTCTTGAGAAGATAAGTAGTTTACCTCAGCTTCTGTTATGGCATACATCTCATACGCGATAGAATCCTCTCTGTATGCCTCAACCAGTCATCAGCCTCAGTTGGATCTGTGGTACCCTCAAATGTCTTCACTCCTTATTTTCTCACCTTCGCACAATTTTTATCAATGTTCAAGTTTGTCTGACTCCGTAAACCTCAACCTTAATCCCTCATCATCTTTTGCATCATCTTCCAGATTGGAGCATACATAGGATCATACGAAGGTATAGGCATTGTAGGTTGTGCAGGCTACTCTGGAGGTACTGGGCCTGAACCCTATCCCACAACTAAATCTCTAGATTCTGCAGTATGATATGGTCATATGTCGTCCATCAGCTCCATCTGTTATAAAAATCAAAAATTTAAAAATCCTTTCAGATTTTCAAATCACACAGAAATTGAAAATTATTGGCATAGTCTGCAGAGAATTTAATCCCTACTCTGATACCACTAATTAGATCTAAAATCAAAGGAGAGAGAAAATATATACATGTTGTATTTACTCAAAACATTGGGCCAATCTGTTATATTTTTAAAACAAACACAAACAGAAGTTGAAAATGTTTGAAACATATCAAACTCAAAAATTGTGTCTATATACAGAGATGTACAACACGTACAAAGAAAAATATCAAAAATGAACTCTAAAGCCCGACCTCAGACGTAAAGCTCTAAAAACGCTGATCACCCCTGGCACTGTCCTGTAGAGCGGCTACCTACGATCTACACAATCATTTAAACAATAAACGGGGGTGAGTATAAAATATACTCAATAAGGATTCTTAGCTTCATTTTAAAAAAATGATGTGTAGGGGAAAAATATAAATCATCACAAAGACATGCCTAACTATTTTCTCCCTATGGCATCTGATTATGCCAGTACAACCATATAACACAGATATAAACAGCAAACTACACAGGTTTATACATTTAGTTCTGCATATAACAATATCTATATCATACAGATTTCTCAATATAGCAAACAACAACAATAAGATCACACAGATCAAGTCAACATCCTCACAAGATTACACTCAACAAATCCGAAAGACACACGCTCAATTGTCCACACAGGATCGATCACACAGATCATACTTATACAAACATAACATTACACATATATAAATGTCAATGTATGAAATGAAAAGCTAATGCAAATCCACACAGGAAGACCCCAGGTTATTCTCCACCATAGCACATAATAATGGAATTCCTTTATCGTACATAGTATAAGATCCCTCTGTACCATACAGGAGAGGTTTTAGACCGCACACAGCTAAGTCCAGGACAACACACAATACGTCCTTTATCCACATTTATAGAACATCCACAATAAATCAACTAAATATCAATCATATATCCCAGCAAAGCAAACAGATGTTTACTCATAATTAACTTAAAATCATCCATTAGTCCATTAAGGCATAACCTTAAACATATCACTTTTAATTCGATTCATCTATATATCTAGAAATCTCAAACATAACATTATAGGCCATCTATCATACAACTTTATAAACCTAAAGAAAATTTACCATTCATTCATAGGATTTGTTTTACGAACCAATTTAGTAAGCGTAAGAACACTTACGATCAAATTTAGTAAGAATATAATACTTACCTCTGAATACAACCAAAATCAACAATACCAACATTGAATCAAAATCCACCCAACAGTCGTACAGATCCTCTGGTACACAATTAACCATAAACAATCCATTAATTAACCATTCATACATTGATTCCAACCTTAGAATCATCAAAACATCATTTGTAAGCCTTAAATCATCCATATGTGAACTTTCCTTACTAACCTAACCTTCCTCAATTCTATCCATTCACTAATTCATATAGCTTAAATCATTTCCATAATCATATTCAGGTTCCATTCAATCAATAACAATCTTTCTCAGCAAAAATTTCAGTTTAAATTCACTAAATCATCCAATTCAAAAGTAAATTTCATAACCCTTATAAACCATATTTCAACCACTTACCTTGACTTGGGTTCTTTCCAAAATTAGTGTTTTTCCTTGCTAATTCCGTCCTCTCACTCAAGAACAATCCTTGTGATGTTTCTCAACTCTCTCTATATGTTTTCTTTGATTTTAGGTTATAGTTTTCTTGAATGTCAGTTGAATCAGCAAGATTTATATTTTTTTTCTAGAAAACAGAAGAGAACACGTGGTGGATGGCAAAGTGTACGTGGTCATGCCCACTGCGCGTACTTTGCTACCACTATGTGTACTTTTCTGATTCTGACAAATTTTCCTTTTCCTTAGTTATTTCATATCAACCTTATATCAACTTTCAATCAACCTTCATAAATCTCAATTAAATCATTTATTTCCAACATTTCAATAATTATTTCCATAAAATAAATTCTGGGATGTTCATGATCGATTATATTATATGGCTTGCATGAATCAATTATGTGAGAATGATGAATGTGTGGAGAATGTTGAATTGATGGGGTTATATGTTGTAAAGTTGATTGAATGCATAGGAATGGAATTGTTCTATTTATGTGTGTGTATGTGTATGTGTATATGATGGAAGGTGCATGTGCTATGTTAAGCATTAGGGTAGGATTTATTTTGACCTTAATGTCTTCAAGGAATGTCTTTTACTTCCATGCTAGAGATAATGTTGTGATTGAATGAGCACATGGATGTGTCTATGTTGGTAGGTGATGCATATATGGAAGTGTATGATGAGGTTTTGGGTATGAACTATGATCGTATATATAGGTGTGTGGTATGGAA
>CANYCX011709102.1:0-22191 GCA_948193385.1 Breynia disticha f. nivosa | reverse complement strand
GAATAAAATTTGAGGATGTTCATAACGGTCATTCAAATAGAGGGAGCGTAAAATAGTTTTTTAAAAGGTGAAGGACGACAGGCTTCCCCAAACAAATAAGGCCCGCTTAAATCTAGTCGGTCGAAAAATCTACACTCAACTTTGCAAACCCTACCTCTCATCTTCGCGATGCATTGCTCAAGTAACTATTTCCCTTGCTCTCACTCTCTTCTTTCCGATTTCTTTACTGACGAATTCCTTCTCTTGCAGTATCCGGCGAGGTGCCGGAAGAGCCCGTCGTATCCAAAACTTCCGGACTTTTGTTCGAGAAGCGTTTAATCGAGAGGCACATATCCGTACGTTTTATTCAAACCTTCAAGGGTTTTGAAGTTTGTGTTGGTTTTAACTTTATTCGCCGAATCAATTGTATCGCATTCGTTTATAGTTGTGTTTATTTGGTTGAATAGGAGTACGGAAAATGTCCAATTACGGGAGACCCACTCACAATGGATGACACTGTCGCGGTTAAAGGAGGGAAGGTTAGCTTGAGCTTCTTTAAGTCTCTCATTTCGGTTTTATTGTTTCGAGAAGAAATGTTCGAATGTATGCTTAATTATTTGCGTCTGCTTTGCAGATTGTTAAGCCAAGGACGGTGCAAACTGCTAGCATACCTGGGATGCTCGGAATGTTCCAGAATGTACATCTACAATCTTTTTGATCTATTCATTTTTCGACTTGCGTAATTGCGTGAATTTTGTTAAGTTTGTTAGTTTTGAAAATGGTGTACTAATGAAATGCAATGTAAGGTCAATGATCAGTTGTTTATCTGTCTGTCTTTTCTTTAATGTTTTCGGAGATGTGCTTGATATTGTCTATGTGTTCTTTTGCCTTCAAATAAAGTTGTTTTAACTTATTTAATTTTGTGTTTTTATCAAGGAATATCTAAATAGCTTGCCTGAAAATTCAATTGACTTTTTTGTTTTGACGATCTCATGCGAACATTATTTTTGGAATGATATCATGTGAACATCTGCTTTGCATTTGGTGATTGGCCTAGACGTGGGTTATGCCAATTAGAGGGCATGTGACATGTGCTTATGAAAACTTTGTAGTCTGAAAAATTGTGTAGTTGCTTTAGTTTCATATGATCTCAACTTCATTTGATTGCATATAATTTTTTTATTATTTTAGTTTTAGTCAACTCCATGTTGTTCATGTATGGCAGGAATGGGATGGTCTGATGTTATCAAATTTTGCTTTGGAACAACAATTACATACAGCAAGGCAAGAGCTTAGCCATGCACTATACCAAGTAATGGGAACAAGTTTATTCACGAGGTTATGTTTTGATAACAACATTTTCACTTGACTTTTCATGGAATCATCCCATTGTCTTCTTGTTACAGCATGATGCTGCTTGTCGTGTAATTGCAAGACTTAGAAAGGAGAGAGATGAAGCTAGGTCATTCCTTGCACAGGCTGAGAGACAGATACCTCTGTCAACAGCTGCAGCTGTTCCTGCTAAAGCCGTTATTAGCAATGGAAAAAGAGGTTAATCCTTTTTTGCTTCATGGAAATTTTGGTTAGCTGTGGATTTAGTATTCCGCTTATAATTTATAATTATATTGCTTTGATGTCATTGCAGCTGCTGAGGATGGGAATATGGAACATCCTGGAAAGAGAATGCGTCCTGGAATTTCCGATTTGATCATTGATGAGTTGGCAGAATGCAATGCAGCTCTTTCACAACAGAGGAAGAAGCGGCAGGTGCTTTTATGATTAAATAGAGAGATACATTTTATCTGAAGTTAATATAAAGTGAATTTTGAAGTTCTTTGTTTTGATATGATCATTATCTGTATAATTTTTTCCTGTTACATGTCAAAAGAGGAATATCAAGAGTGCAAAATTTATGATGTTCTTGTTCTGTAGATTCCTCCAACATTGGCTCCTGTCGATGATGTGGAGAGATACACCCAAATATCTAGTCATCCACTCCATAAAACAAACAAGCCGGGGATTTTGTCCATTGATGTTAATTACTCCAAGGTATGTCCACCCTGTAATTCTTTCACAATGGTTATTGATACAAGTGTTCCTTTTTTTTTTCCTGGAAGCTGTTGCAGTTGTTATAATTTCTCTCTTTGTGTAGCTGGTGCATTTCTTTTATTTGTGCTTCTGATTTAGACATATGATGTTGTAAATAGGAATATGTAAATCTTACTGATGCATTTGGTCATGTGTTGCTTTTGTCTCAAATGTTTATGAAGATCGGCTCCTAAAGTTGCAAATACTTCCATTTGCATTTTTCTCTCGGTGAATCATTTGAGAATTCATGAACTAAAATGGCTTCACTTAAAAATAAATTATCCGTAGAGTCCAGAACATCTTATTATTCTCTTGAATCATTAGATCGTCAAAGCACTTTTGCTAATCTGAACCAATTAATGGATTGAATTGTGTTATCTTTTCACAATTGTTAGTGCATATACTTTTTCTTGTCACCAGGATATCATTGCAACTGGAGGGGTTGATGCAACAGCTGTGATCTTTGATCGCCCATCAGGAGAGATTATTTCTACTCTCAGTGGTCACTCAAAGAAGGTCAATCTTTGTACTTTGTTTACTGCCAGAAAATTTTAAGTGATTTTTTGACTTAGTTTATTTCTTCTATAGGTCACCAGTGTGAAATTCGTTGCTGAAGGTGATGTTTTTATTAGCGGATCAGCAGATAAGGTATATGTGTGGCTAAAAGTGATGGATAAAATGTTCCTTTTTTTTGCTTAGGCTTATACATTTCCGTTTACATGATGTATTAAGTTGCCCATGCTGCCTAAGCTGTTGAAAGTGGATCTGTATTAGAAATTGGGATAATTTTCCCTTATTAAATTCTTAACTCCAGTGCCTGTATAGATTAACTGGTAGGGTCTGGGCCTTTGTTATGATTTGAAGCATCAAAACAGTGATCGCATTCAAAATGGCTTTTACAGTTATGCCAAACACATTTGCATTCTCATGTAGTTCAAGGTAGCTCAAATAGAGGCAGCTAGTTCCTGTAAAGTAGCTTGCTAGCTAGCTTTTGTTCGTAAATTTTCATTGTTTCATTTGTTAGTATTTTCATATTTCTATATGTTTTGGATAATGCAGACTGTCCGTGTGTGGCAAGGATCTGAGGATGGAAAATATGATTGCAAACATATCTTGAAAGATCATACAGCTGAGGTAATATTGAATTCATTTGTTCCCGTTTATATTGAATTATATGATTTTTAATTTAGGTCTCTTAAGCACAGTGTAAATTCTTTCCAGGCCGACTTTTGCTTATTATTTTGCAAACACTTGCCATTGACTAAGAAGTGATATCTCATTTAACATCATAGCATGATCCATTCTTAGGATTGGCCAATAATTTTTTCTTTATTTTCTCAAGAAGTAAGGTGGCATTTTTTTTTTCATTTCTTAAGGTGATTTAATTTAGGCGGTTTGCTTCATGAAATATTTCTTGGGTGTGAATTTGATGGGTTGTATTCTGGTATGAAGTTCTTTTAGGTCTAATTTAACTATATGTGTGCCTTAAAAGCACATGAAGTTTAGACATTGGAGTGACTTCATATATGTAATAATTTGTTGAATCATTTATGTTTGGCCTTTCAAATGAAATGATTGATAAGTGGGGATACATTTTGCCTTAGAACCTGTCATCTTGAATCTGTATCTGATCTAATTTTTTTTTTGAACTGATTTTCCATTGAAATGATTGATGGAATAATTCTTCATTATCTGCATCCTTTTTGCATCACAGTCGTTCTATTGCTACTGATTAGTGTCTTCAATTAATTGATGGTACTGTTTTCTGGAAACATGATCATTTATTTCAATGAGGGTGATGTGTCTCTAATTGTTTCAGGTGCAAGCTGTCACTGTACATGCCACAAATAAATACTTTGTGAGCGCTTCTTTGGATAATACATGGTGCTTCTATGATCTGTCTTCGGGTTCATGCTTGGCTCAGGTCGGGAGTCCTATCTTGCAAAAGAGTAACAGACAGTTAGATGTGTTCTTTTATATTTTCCTTAGTTGGATACATACTGTTCAAGTTCCATAAGAATTAAAGTTTGTGACATGCAAAATTTCTTCACAATGTGATCCTTTAATTCTCTTAATTTATTTTGCTGTGTTCTGTAAGAACACAGTATTTGGTTAATTCAGCGTCCGTCTGAATTGAAATTTCAATTAAAATGGTTTTTTTTTCTGACCTTTATGTGGAAACAATGTGCTGAGTTAAAATATGCGTTGAAGGCATAATTTTTGTAGTGAAATAGCTTTAATTTTGTTTCAGATTTTTTTTTTGGGTATATAAATTTATGTAGTTACGTTTCACTTCTGAATGCTCCTGTTATCTGAATTTTGCAGGTTTCAGACTCTTCTAAGACAGAGGGTTTTACGTCTGCAGCATTTCATCCTGATGGACTCATCCTTGGGACAGGCACTTCAGAAGCTGTTGTTAAAATTTGGGATGTAAAAGCTCAGGTGTTTGCTTGGTTATGACTTATTATACTTGTCATGATTATTTGCTTTGCCAAATTTCACATATGCATAAGTTGATAGCACACCCGTGCACACTTAAAGCTAGAGTGGCAGATGTTGATTGTTGTATATTTATTAGACTTTCTTTTTGCATTGCTATTACTTCTTCACAGGGAAATGTAGCTAAATTTGATGGACATGTCGGACCCATAACTGCCATATCATTCTCAGAAAATGGTTACTTTCTGGCTGTAAGTATATTTTACCAAACTATGACGACATTTTCTTATGCTGTGATCTGATTTTATTTGTGAACCGAACAGACTGCAGCTCACGATGGCGTCAAGTTGTGGGATTTACGCAAATTGAAGAACTTCCGTACATTGCAGCTCTATGATTCCGAAACACCAACAAACTCTGGTATGTAAACTGATATTTGGTTATTGAAGAGGCCCTTAGCGGGAAGGAATTTTCTTTTCATTCCTATGATCTTTTTAGTCATGCAACTTAACCTATGGCCCCATTTTGCAGTGGAATTTGACCAAAGTGGGTCTTATCTCGGCATTGCAGGCTCAGATATAAGGTGACTTTTGATTGATTTCCATAATTTAATTCTTGAATTATTTTTGAAATGAGATCGCTGCATAATAAATGATCTAATAATGATGAGAATATTGTTCTCTTTGTTGCAAGGATAACAGCACATTTGCATGGTTATTGTCTATGTGGCTACCCTGCAACAGTTACATGGCTAATTTTATGTGTTGTGGTCTTGTAGAGTTTATCAAGTTGCCAGTGTTAAAGCAGAGTGGAATTGTATCAAAACACTTCCTGATTTATCCGGCACAGGTTATTTTCTCTTTTCTCACAAGCATATTGATGGTTTTGATTAAATTATAATTCCAAGTGTTTTGGTTCATCTATAATTGCAGGGAAGGCTACTAGCGTGAAATTTGGTCCAGATGCCAAGTATATAGCTGTAGGATCGATGGATCGTAACCTCCGGATATTCGGCCTGCCTAAGGATGACGCTCAAGAGGATTAAGGAAACGTGTCTACTGAAGCAGATAATTTGCTGAATGTTATTGCTTCTGGTTGGGTAGTGTAATTTATTTGGCAGTTGACGAAGCAGATAGGAGATTTATGTGGTCGGTGTTGGCTCTGTACCTAAAATCCAGATAAATGAAGCCAAGAACGTTGGGTTTCGTTGAGGCTGAAGAACTAAAAATTGACTCGGCTAGGTTGTCGGAATTTTGACAAGACTTCCGTGTCATTTACAAGAAAAAAGGAAGGGAACATTTTTCTGTTGTAATCTATGTCATCATCTTAATGTTGCTAAATGAGTTGAATTTGTAACATTTTTAGATTTGTGTATTTGGATTTGAGCCGTCGCATTCTCCTTCAAAGAGCTTTGTCTGATACTCATCCTGTCTGTTTCTTTGAGCTAGTTAGTTAGTTAGTTGGCTGGCTCAACTCTTACGTGGTCATTTATTGAAACTGTTTGATGAAAAATGATTGTTCCACTTGTCCAATCACAAAAGAATACCTGCTTGAAGCAAAAATTGGCTCTTGAGAGCTGCTCCTCTCCGCAACCAAATCCAATCGAAACAATTAAGTACGCGAACCAAACTTCCCTGGCAGCATTAGAGATTTTTACTCTATTTCAGATCTCAGGTTTTGGGTTCGTGTCTGGTTTATATTACCTATTAACATGATTAATTCAAATTCAAACTCGACGTATTTAATAAATGGATCAGAAAGTGATATTCAAACTCGGCCTGTTTAATAAAGAGTTTGGTGGGTTTGACCCATTTAACTTGCACAATGAGATAAAACTGACATTTTTTACTCGAAAATGCGATTAAAGAGTGCGCGATTAGACACGACAAATGACACAAATTTAATTTTTTAATGTTATGTCATAAATAATAATAATATTTGATAGAAAAATTCACTAACACGATTGACCGATTTAACTGACACAAATTATTTTATTTATTTATATGAATTATCATGTTAAATAAGTAAAAATTAACCTATTTAACATCTATTGCATAAACTTTAAATCTATACATATATTTGAATCTATTTTTTAAAAAAATATATGATCTTATATATGTTTTTCATGTTTTTTTATATTAAATTTTTCTATATATTTTAAATATTTTATTTTAAATGTTATTAATAATTTTTAACGGGTTATAACGAGCCGTAATCAGTCGTGTTAGATTTACTTTTTTTAAAATTTTTAACAGATCATAAATGAATCAACTCATTTACGATAAAAAAACCATTTATACCAATCCAAATTGGTTTAACTTCTGTTTGAAATGTCGGATGAGGTCAATTTCTACAAGGTCTGCCCTCTTTTAAAAGGAGATTTATCCTCCGTTTGTTTGACAGAAATTAATTTCATGTGAAAAATATTTTTTATGTGTTAGAATCTTATTTTTCGGAATCATATTTTTTTAGTATTTCATACTCAAATATTTAAAAATATAAAGAAAAATATAATTTTATATTTTAGATAAGAGAGAAATTTTCTTTAAAAATATGTTAAAAATAATTATTATTTTTCGTTGATTTTTAAATTATAATTTTGTTGACTTATTGTCCGTTGATAACAAACATTGAAAATAAGGAAAATATTTTCCCGAAAAACGAATTTCTTTAAACAAACGGAGCTATAATGAGACAAACTTGCCACTCAGATTTAGTCACTGCCAGCCATTATTCATCATTACTTGCCCTTTAGGTTTGCATCATTTGGAGGATTCAACTTCCAATCCCAGAAAATCCCACCTTCATCATATGGCCATTCCTCCAACTTCGGCACATACCAAGATAGTAGTATTCTTCTTTGGTTTTGAAAACTTGACCAAAACTATTCCATCTTAAATTTAGAAAGCTCTGCTCTACTCACCATTTCACACATGCTCACGGCGACAGTGTCATCAGTTCAAGATAAGTCAAAGAAAAGAAAAATACAAATAGTCAAACTTGGTATTACACTTTAGTACTTTTACACTCCACACTTTTTGTCCGTTGATTTCACAATAATGGAAACCGGTCATTATACTAAAGGTGCCGAGTTTGATATCTGATTTTTAGTCATGTAGCAGCGTTAAGAGAGACCTATAGAGTTTTATTATCTGATTCGCCAAACAATATTTCAATGCCAATTATTTTAGTTTTACCCTTTTGTTCCCATTCTCTTGAAATGCTAGACAACTCCTCACTACCTTAGAAATCTCAAAAACTGTAAATATTTTCAGTCTCGAATGTAAGAAATAACTTGCTTATTTCGCCATTATCAATTCAGCATTGTACTACTTTTCTACTTCCCTGGTTTTCTGCCTCTCTGTCTCAGAGTACTGCACATATACAGAGAAAAGTATCAAGAACAAACTTCAAAGCTACTTTTCTTTTTCGACCAAATCAAAGCCAAAGCCAAAACCAATACCTATTTTCTCTATCAATTTCCACTCTTTCCTTCTTTTTAACCCAACCCATTTCTCAAATGAGAAGAAAAACTGCCATGACTTGATCCTTTCAAAACCACTCAAATGGGTTTTCACTCAAAAACCTTTTTCTTCTCACTCTTTCTCTATCTTCTCTTCTTTACCAAAATTGCTCTATCTGCCACTGATTATACCGCTTTGGTCTACAAAGGTTGCTCTAAACAATCCTTTCAGGACCCTTCAGGCTTATACTCACAAGCTCTCTCAGCTCTTTTTGGCTCTTTAGTTCAACAGTCAACAAGAAGCAAGTTTTTTAAGAGCACTTCAGGAACTGGGCAAACTACTATAACTGGTCTCTTTCAGTGTAGAGGAGATCTTTCAGTAAATGCTTGTTACAACTGTGTGAGCAAGCTTCCTGTTTTAACTGACAAACTTTGTGGAACAACCATTGCCGCAAGAGTCCAACTTTATGGTTGCTACATGTTATATGAAGTTGCAGGATTTGCTCAAATTTCAGGCATGGAAATGCTTTACAAGACTTGTGGGGCCACAAATGTTGCTGGAAGTGGATTTGAAGAGAGGAGAGACACTGCCTTTTCTGTTTTGGTAAATGGTGTTGCCAGTGGACATGGCTTTTTTGCTACTAGTTATCAGTCTGTTTATGTTTTGGGACAGTGTGAAGGTGATGTTGGTGATTCTGATTGTGGGGAGTGCGTCAAAACTGCTGTCCAAAGAGCTCAAGTTGAATGTGGGAACTCCATTTCTGGCCAAATTTACCTTCACAAATGCTTCATTAGTTATAGTTATTATCCTAATGGGGTCCCTAAAAGATCTTCATCACCTTCTTCTCAATCTGGTTCTTCTTATTCTTCATCAGGTAAATTAAAGTGGAATAGTTTGTCAAATTCATAATCTTTTTGTAAAGTTATCTTCTTGTTTTGTTGTATTTTGTTGGTACTAAAGTAGTTTATGCGATTTAATTTTCTCTTTTCTGCTATAGGGTTGTTTTGTGGAATTAAAGATTAGTCCTTTCAAATCACTAATTAAGATTGGTCCAATTAATGAGATTTGGTCGAATTAAGGATTAATTGGAGGAGCAATTAATCTTGATTGATGTAGGGACAGGGCAAAATACTGGAAAGACAGTGGCTATTATACTGGGAGGGGCAGCTGGAGTGGGGTTCTTGGTGATTTGCTTGCTGTTTGCTAGAGGATTGACCAAGAAACATGATGGTAGGCCTCAACTATATGATAATATAAAGAACATAACATTAGTCTTTGTGTCCATCTCAATTAATAGTCACTTTTCTCCTCTAATGTTGATGTGTTGGTCTGTTAAATTGTGCAGATTTTTGAGGGAAAGAAGTTAGCATGGAACCTAAAGAGGCGAGCCTACTTTGATTCTTTTACATCATTATTCATTTCTTTACTAAAGTAGAAGAAAGAAATGAACTATGGTGGCAAAAAGTTTTGTTATGGTGAAGAAAGATAGGTAGGGAAGGTAAAATGTAGGGTCATTAGTCACAGTTTGGAGTGAGAGGTCATTGGTAGGAGGGGATATGGAGATTGAAAATGAAGGTGAAAAGAAGATAAATTTGAATTGGTTTGATGGATGAGAGAGATGTGGAGTGGTGAGGTAATGGGTTTTGGCATTATTTTTTGGTTTGCCATGTGGATGTTTGTCTCTTTTCTCCATACTGTTACCTCTACATTTTCTTCACTACTTTATACTTTTCAGAAAGAAGCATCTCTCACTCTCTCTCTCGCTCTCTCTCTATCCCTCTCTCTCTTCATGCATACTCAAATAGAGATTCTTGCCGTTTATTTTTGTATTGCTTGCATTTCTTTAATCCTGTTCTGGAAAAATGTGTTAATGGCTGAAAGTGGCAGATCAATTTTAGGTGAATAGTGGGGAACATAGGTTGGTTCACTGTATAATAGCTTTCAATCTACTGTACAGATAAACAAATTTTTGTGTTAGATATAATGATAAAAACAGATTTTCATGGCTGAAGTAAACAGTTCAATAAAAAATAGCATGCATGTTTGGTTTACACAAAATGTTAGATGGCAAACTTAATACAAACACAACAATTGTTATTACTATATTGCAATCAGTTAATCTACTTGTCTGCAATCTGTTTTTGTTTTCAGACGGTTATGGTTTTGGTTCGATGGTTCAAGTTCAATGGTTCATAAAACTGAAATCGAAATTGGAACTGAACTTGATCGATTCTGATGATTCGATTCTTGTTTCAGTTCTGAAATCAGCTGTTCCAATTCCAGTTTATCGGTTTTGGTTCGACTTTTTTCACCTTTGGATGGGTGGTTAAATGTTTGGAGGATGGAGTGTGGACAAGTTGCCAGTTGCATTCCAACGAAGGAATTGGTGTTGTGAGATGTATTTGCGATGATTCTTGTCACATTCAGACAGGAAACAGCCACTTCTGCTTGTCGGTTTCTGTGTTGTTCATTTCTAAATATTCTTTCTTTCTACCAACAACCTCTCTTCAGCTCTTCTAATTTGGCTTCAATCTCAACCTTGGGGCTTAATCAGGACAAGTAATTGACGTTTTCTCACAGTTGGCAGGTGAGGTCAGGACTGCATCTGTGTCTCTCTCTCTGTATGGTTTATGGGGGATTTTAACCACTTACAGTCTCTTCAGATTTCCACTTAGATTCCCTTCTGTCTACAGCCTCTGCACATTGGATTTCTCAATAACAGATTTCACCACACAACTTCATTGTTAAAAACTGATGCTGCTTTTATTGGTGAGCTAGTTCGATTGTCCGCGTGATGTGCGGTGGTAATATATATTTGTGAATAATTAAATTATCACATGCGAATATGTCGATAGATTTTAAAGTTAATATAGAGAAATTGTAAGATTTTATTTTAAACATTGTGGATGAATTTTCTTGTGGGAATGTAAATTAAAAAATTATTTCTAAAAAAATTATTCAATGTCATTTATTCTTTATGCTAACTTATGAGCATATTATCATTTCACTTAAATTTAGCATTTTTTTTGTTTAACAACAAATGAAAACAGAGAAGATAGAAGCTATTTATAAAGAGAAAGCATTGTTTATGTATGCATATTCTTTTAAAATATTTTCATCCATGCATTTCGGATAAATAAACCAAAATATTAATTTTTAAGATGCAATTACTATAGTATTGAATAGGAAACATTACCACTCAAGTATGTTGATAACTTTACACGTGATTAAAAATACAACTCTCGAGAATATTAGAAAAAAATAGCATATCATAATAAATATTATAAAAAACATATTAAAACTACAATAGCGTTTGTAGTTACAAAAATAATTATTATAGAGATATGAAAATTATTTGCATAACTTCTAGGTTATGATTAAATTTATGTTAAATTAATATATAATAGTTAAATAATAATATAACAATTGAAAAATTAAATAATAACCTAATTATCACTAATCAAATAAGTTATATTAAATAAACTAATGTGTCTATTTTCATTAATAATAATTCTAAAAATAACTAGTGTGTTAAAATTAATTATTTTTGACCAAATAATCACTAACATATCATAATAACATATCATAAGTTATACAAAATATGAGATCTCGAAGAATGTTGACATGAATTTCAATATAAAAATATAATTGCATAAATAATTCATGATGTAAAATTAAAATTTAAATTATAATAAAATAAATTGTAAATGACGCATACCTAAATACATAAATATAACTTTCAATGCATTCTTTTTGAGCATTTTATATACTCAAATTAAATTTGTTGGAATTTACAATAACAATTAATATGTCATTCATTTAATAAATAATAAAATCATCATTATACATATACCAAATTCAATGAACTATTAATAAATTTGTCAATTAATATTTCAATAATTTAATATTGTGAACATATAAAATTGACACATGACAACTTTAGAGAATTTTGTGGAACATTGTTTGAACCGTTTGTAATTTTATATATAGTATATAGATACAGGGACGGACCCAGAAAGTTTTTATAGTGGGCACCAAATTTTTACATGAGATCTTAATTAGTCATTATTAATTGTATTAAATCCCAAGAGATAAGTACAAATATAGATCAATTTTGACAAATTAATTAAAACCACATAAAAGTAAACATTGAGATTGAATTGTTATACTTAGATAAAAGATAATAACAACTGTAGTAAATTATCGCAAAATAATCAATAAATAGAAGTGTCTATAGTTTAAAACAACTAAGCCTACAAAATCATTCAGACATTTCATCAAACACTTATCTAAACTAAATTAAACCATTAAAATTATACCACAAAACTCAGCATAGATGTTAAATCGTTAATTATTTTCTCCACTCTTGACTCTTCCCTTAAGTTTAAGATTTGAACAAAACTAAAAGCAGGATTGTGACATAAAATACTTATTACGACAACCAAAAATAAGATGAACACACTAACTTTAAGGAAGGAGAATTGGAGAAGTTGTGACGTGTTTCTGACAATAGGAGTGAGGTGGAAGGATGAGCCATTGAAGCAGATAACTGTTGGTTGCTTGATGTTGTCCTTAATCGTTTGTGTTGAGTATCATATGTGTTTCTTTTATTTTTCGAAATTGAACCCATCCTCACTTGTTAAAAAATAATAAAAAAGACCTTATTTTGGGCCTTTGTTTAAATAAAAAAATTCTTTCTTTACCCTGCTCCCCAACACGACGTCGTCTACTTCTTCTTCCACACATCCTCGTTCTCCAAAGGCTTCCATTGGCAGTGAGGTGCACTGGTGCTCACAACCGTGTTTAAATAAATGAAGCAAAATTTAAATAACTTTTTTTAACTCAATCTATCCATGAATAAAATTGACAATTAAAATTCGAATGAGAAATTCGTGGAAAATCTTGGTAATCACTTGCAGTTAGATGACTATAATTAAGCGCCACACTAATTAGTGCAGTCATAAATCACAAAACTAATTCGTCTAACTATGCAATCCCTAAAACAACGTTTACATATGCATCCATTCAATTTGTCTACTTGTTATTATTTGCGTGGAGTAATTGCGCTATGCCACGTGGCAGAGCTGATAAGAGATTCTGGAAATACAAAATAATTGCGAATTTGATATAAAACAATTGAGAGATTAATGAATGAGAGCAAAACCTCTCCTCAAATATTCAAGACATGAGAATGGTAAGTTCAGAGCATTTTCAACATCGTAAGACTTGGATATCAATGCATTCAAAATTGATTCCTGCTCATAATCCTCATCTTTCATGCTAAAACCTCTGCATACAACTAAGGATGTATTACATACCCATGGAACTGACACTCTGAAGCCTATTCCTATGCTTTGTTTCTCCGCTGCCCACAAAAATTGTCCGTCTCTGATTACACTGTCTTTATATGCGCTGCAAACTTTACCAACGTTGTGACTCATTGGCAGAAGCTGCTCGTAAAAATATGATGGATTTGGATTGAATGCACCTTCGTCTGAATGAAGATTCACCACAACTGTGCCGTGTTCTGGATGGAGTTGCTTGGTGAGAGCTTGCAGGAATGGTGAATTTGGGTCCCATAGTTTCCTTGGGAAGATGTCGTCTCCATCATAAGCATCTATAAATACAATGTCGTATACGTTTCGAGAGTTTACAACAAAATCTTCAGCATCTGACTCGTAGAGGTGAAGCCTTTCGTGTACACCTTTCCACAATACTTCGTCAATGATGCTGGGTTTTGATAACAGGCGATGACCTGATAAATTCATAACTGAGAATGCAGGAAAGCCCATTGCTTGAACGGAAACAGAAATAACAAGGGGATCGATTTCTACTATATCAACAACAGCACCTAAGGTAATCACAGAAACAACAGAATAAGCAAATACGCAGCACAAATGAAAAACACGATTAAAGAATGAGAAACCACCGGTGGTCACAAGAAACACAATCTATCTATCAAGTTACCACAACATGAAAATAATTCAATATCTTAAGAGAAAAGGCAATTCAGAAACTGCTACAAACAGAATATAAGATGGTAATGATAAAAGGTAATAGCACAAAAGGCAAGGCAGATAGCCCTAACCTTGAATTTTGCTTGCCAAGAACAAAGGCAAGCTTCCCCCACCATGACCAATGCATAAAATCCTCATTGGCTTCTTTCCATACACAGCACCCATAAGGTCATAATTACAAGATGCTATCGCAGTCAATCCAGCCGATACCATACTCTTGATATCTGTGTATCAAGATTCAAATAAGTGAAAACAGATGAGCACTGCACCTTTAGCACAGATGAAGGCACATCAATGCACGGAAGCCAAATAACAAAACTAGCAATCAAAAACAGAAAAACCAACGAAATGATAAGGATGTGAAATTAAAAAGATTCTCAAAACCAGTATCACATAATAACACAAAAGGAGCTAAAACAGATAGAAGAAGCCAATCCAAACAATGCAAATTCGTGACTAACACAACAAAAACATAAAAAAAACAAGAAATTTGTAAGGGGAAGGGCAAGGCAAAATTCTCACAAGATGAAATGCTGATGATTGTTAGAAGCAAAATAGGCATAAAATGAAAGAATAGGGGAAAATTAGAATGAAAGTGTTACATGGAACAGCAAGGCAATGAGGCTGTTGCATGCAGAAAATAGTAGCGGGGTGTTTTTTATGGCAAGCAAGCATTACTTTAACAGTGCTCTGCCGAGTCTCCTGGTTGAAATGAAGACACCTCCACTCATATCCCAACACCTTCATCTCCCTTTTCTTTCCTTCTACCTCTCCGTATCTCTCGTTAATCCACTTCTCAACTTTCCCCCACTTATCCCTTCTCTACGTAACACAAACAAACAATTTTCATTAATTAATCAATGCCGCCTCACCAACAACCTTTCTTTTCTTTATTAAATCTTACCGGTGTGGATGATGGATGAGCTATTACTGAAACCACGCCGTTGCCTTTATTCGAAGCACAGCGGAGAAGAGTGCGGGATAGTGAGTGTGGACCCCACCACTCCGCAGAGTAACGCCAGTCGCCTTCGTCTTCCACGTGACCGAACGTTGTCGTTGAGAGGGAAACTCTTCGGGTTTTGTTGTGTACGGAGGTCACCGCTCGTCGGAACATTGTTCAAGTCAACGGAGTTGCAGGTGTCTGTCAGTCGGGGTATTCTTGTAACACTCCCTAAACCCTAACCTAAACCCCCTGTTGCTTCAATTTTCTTTGGCTTAATTTTTGTTTTGTCCTCGCAGTTTTCTCTAATACGTTATATCTCACCGTTTCTTATAAACTACTAGTCCCCGTCCTTATTTTTACTGTTTTTTAAAGAGTAAATGAACAAAAATAGTCTCACCTTTGTGTTTTGTATCAAAAATAACCTGAACTTTAAAAAGTGAATAAAAATATTATGACTTTTGCATTTTGGTACAAAAATAGTCTGCCGTTAGTTTTCCGTTAAGTTTGACCGTTAAATGCCACATGATTACTGAAATAGAAAAAATCAGTGATTTGTCTTAATGATGTGAATAAATAAAAAAATATTTTTTATCAATAAATAATAATAATAATAATAATAATAATAATAATAAAGGCACACATATGTGTCATATTTTTTTTCTTTTGAGATTTAATATAATAAAATTATAAGTCATGTTCTTGTAATAAGATTTATAATAACAATAACAATAATAATAATAATAATAATAATAAACTTAATAATTTAATTTGTTATTGTTGTAACTTATAATTATTAATAATTATACAAAAAAATGACAAAACAAATTTATAAATTTTATCTATTACTATTTAAATAAATCTGAAAATGAAATTTTTTTAGTTGACATATTGTTTTGAATAAAAAATTAATTACTAAATATTTTATAAATTTAAGTTATAAAATTAAATATTTTTTACTTAATCGATTAAATTAAGTAGTTATTTTTATTATTATCAAATACAATCAAACTAATAAAGTGTTTAATATTTTAAAGAAAATTCTTAATTAGTATCATCAAACACCCTCAAGTTAGATGCATACATATGCAAATTGTAATTGGCATGATTTAATAATAATAATAATAATAATAATAATAATAATAATAATAATAATAATTATTATTATTATTATTATTATATTATTATTATTATTATTATTATTTATTGATAAAAAATATTTTGTTATTTATTCACGTCATTAAGACACATCACCGATTGTTTCCATTTCAGCAATCATACGTGGCATTTAACGGTCAAACTTAACGAAAAACTAACGACATACTATTTTTGTATCAAAATGCAAAGGTCATGACATTTTAATTAACTTTTTAAAGTTCAGGCTATTTTTTATACAAAACACAAAGGTGAGATTATTTTTGTTCATTTACTCGTTTTTTTAATTAGGAAATCTCCATCCTCATTCTCGTACCCGATCAAATTGCGGAATCCCCAATCGAAATGGGGACACAGAATAGATTCATCACGAGTTCTGAGTTCAATTATCATCTTTAAGTGCACTTGTATTCTTTCGTGCACTATGTTGAAATAAATTTAAAATAGGATTCCACCGACATAAGAAGAATAATTGTTGTCTAAAGTCTAAAAATTTCATTCACTACAAATGAATTTAAATATACTAAAATCAAAATTAAAAATCACAATATTTTTCCATGTTTAACAAAATCCTAAATTTTAAAAATAATGGCTAAAACATAATTAAAACATAAATTTCGTTTTGTAACTTTGAATCAACGTTAACGATTAATGGACTTTTTTTTTGAAACCACGGTTAATGGACTTTATTGCTTAAAATGAAACATTTTTTTTGTTAATCACTCGGTATTCATCACTTTAGCGAGGACTCATCGGGATCAAAGTAGGCTTAAGCTTAAAATGAAAGAATGAAAATAACTTATTTTTCAAAAAAACAGGGATGAAATTACATATTAGAGAAAAGCAGAGGGACGCAATCATTATTCCCTTTCAAAAAAGGAAATGAGAAATTGATTTTTTATTTGTTTTGGTCAAAATTAGCAACCTCGATTTTAATTAATTACAATTTCTATAAATTATGTATCTACGAATATTCAAATGTTTTCCTGCCGATTTTTTTTTCTGATTATAATTCAATAGCTAAAAATTATTATTTATTATATGAATTTTGTCAATAAACTTTATTAAGAAACTATTTATTTTTATAATTTTGTGATTTTTTTTTCCAAAGAAGTCAGAAGCGTTTGAAGGTTTGATGAGGTAGAAGCGTATCTGAACGGAAGTCAACGTGGAAGGAGAGGCATAAAATGGTGGGGACAATGGAACTGTTATTGCCAAATGCTTAACATATGCATCAATTGAGTCTTTGACCAAACTCTACGTTCTCCTTTTTCCAAAAAGATTCCATCTTTCACGATCTCTTTTTGTTTCCTCTGTTTCATTGCGAAAGCGCAACAGTTTCACGCAACACAGAGCCGTCTTGTTCACCTTGATGATCCATAATCGCAGAACAACCAAAACCCACCTCGTATATGGCTCAAGTAAGTCACTGAGTTTTTGATCGGGCTTTGTTTTTGGAGATTTGGTGGTGTTTCTAACATGGTTTTTTATGGAAATATTTTCAAGTGTATCCAAAGGTGAAGGTGAGAGTTGATGAGAGCCAAGATGATCAGTATCACTGGAGTTCTATGCTTTCTTTGAAAGATGTTCAGTTTCTCTCTTTGCAGGATTCTTGTTTTCCAGGTAAAAATTCTTAGTTTCCAGTTATCTTTAGAGCCTGAGTTTAATTTCTAACAGTTATATGTGATGGATTTGAGGATTTTGTTCTTTTTTTCCCCTGAATACCTTATAATCTGTGAAACATGTTTTCGCTTCATATGATCAATAATAAGATGAACAAAATTGATAGAATTTAAAGTCCACATATTCATGTTGATCTCTGTTATATTCAGTTAAAGAACACAAAGATGTTTGTCCATCGCCTGTTGCCAAAATTCCCAAGTCTTACGTTCCAAGCATTGTGGTAACGTCATCTTCTGCAGTTTCTGACTCTGAAGGTAATGAATTCTGCTCTTGTGTAATTGCTTGTTCAAATTTTTATCGAATCCATGAATAGAAAATATTTTGAGTTCTTAGAAATGAAATTGACAGGAGTTGAAAATAAAAGTAATTCTGATGAGGAAGAAAGACCAAACATCCGAGCCAGTTCAGTTCCGCGTCCTCGTGCCGTCTTATCCAGTCCTAGTAATTTCTTGTTCCCATTTACTACTCAATTGAAGCTTGTGATTTTTCATTTCTATGGACTGAAAATCTGTGTTAAATAATGGTAACACTTGGCTTTTTGTGATTTGTATTTTTAGACAATGATGCAGTGATTGGAAACAAAAACAAGATTAAGACCGTAAGACCTTCAGCTTTGAAGAATCGGAATTCAATTCAAAGTAAACATGCACTGTGTAAAGTTGTTAATGTGCGGCATGATGGTGATGAAAGTCCTGAACCAACAGAGTCCAAAGATGCCACTCATAACAAGAGTGGTCTCAAGGAAAGGAGAGGGACGTCACCGGTAACCTCTAGCCGAAGAAGAAGCATTACTACTGCAAAACCAAGTTTGGTGAGAATCTGATCCTTCGACGGAGACAACTGAGTTCTGCAATTGGGATCAGTAGTGTTTCTTTTCTAATATAAATACCACACCTCTCTTCAGTGATACACGAGGAGACAAAGTTTTGCATCCGCTCTGGTTTTGTTTTAGTTATTAGTATGAGTATGTTCTTTAGGCTCCGATAAACTTCACTGTAACTAAATGTTTTTATGAAAAAATAGTTGTAATATAAATAATTTACAGTTATAAACAAACTCTTTATTACAATGTAGTGCGCATGCACTAATGAGTTCTTATTGCAGAGGAATGATTTATAAGGAATGTGTGATGTGATTCCATTAGTTTTGACATCCATAGCTTCAGAAAGAACACCATTGCGGAACTAATGTGTTTAAACTATCTGTTGGTGTTTATTAATGCAAACAAACAAGAAAAGAACACTATCACTTAAATCTCTTAGAGAGTTGAAAGGAAAATCCAGTTATCTTACAGATAGCGTTGCTGCCCTTCTGGTAAGAATAAACAGCTGAGTCTCAGCACCTTCTCCCACTGAACTTAGAAGGACTTATAACAACGTTGGCCGGAAAAGTTAGCAGAACAAAGATGAAAATGGAGGAAAGCATTAATCACCATGCTCCATAGAAAATTAAGCAAATGACATCAATTCTAAATAAAGTCATGTCGTTTTTACCAGGTTCAGAAACTGAAACTGACATTACAAACCACCGAGAAAGTAGATCAATTGGCGTGAGTTGTTCTAGCTTAACCAGAGATCTCAAGTTTCTAGCTTAATCAGATATCTCAAGTTCGAGTCCTCGAGTCCTGGGTACGCAGGTGCGTTAAAACTTGGTTTGGTTAGGAGAGCTTTGTTGCTTGGGATTAGTCTGGAGTGTCCAGCGTAACTCGTGGTTCAAACTAAAAAAACTGAAATTACAAAGTAGAAAAAAAGCTGTTATCTGATAAATATTGCAGAGAACAAACAATTAAACTTGCGAATACATTAAAGCAACATTATTTGAATACTTGAGATTTTATTTGTCTTTCTTATTTAGGAAGCTACTTTGGAAGGTAATCATGTACTCTAGCTAATGCACAACATCTCCTACATATTCGTTTAAACTGTATTACTTGTCAGGAAAATAAATATAATCTGATTTTTATTTGATTATCTAAATAAAATCCAAGTCTAGTTGGATTTGGACTAGAAATAAGGATTAGGACTAATCAATAATATTCAATTCAACTCTGAAATTTTGAGAAAGCTCTCTGTTGTTCCCACAAAGAGTAAATAAGGTGTTAGGGTGGTGCTGAAATTTCAATTCAACTCTAACTGTGATTTCAGTTTGCCTATATATATAAGAGACCCCCGCGCCCCGACTTAATATTTTCTCATCAGTTTCCTTTCCTAATTGTCTCAAAAACAACTTTTGTTCTTCCACCCTTCCGTTTTCATAAGATTCTTTTCTTTTTCTCACCTTCGCTAAAGTTCTGAACAATTTGGACATGGAGATTACTTGCGCCAAAAGAAACCTTACTTCTACTCTGTTTGGAGACTCAAAACGACCCAGAACCTGTGAAGATGGTAGTGAAAAGCGCTGGTGTGTTGTAACGATTGATGTGTTGGAGTTAATCTTTCGAAGACTGAATTATCGTGATTAAGGGCAAAATTGGTGTGTTCATATTGGTTATTCGTTTCGAAGTACGTTGTAAACCTGCATGTTCCATTGCTTATAGTTCCTGATGAAGACAACCTGTGTTTATTAAACCTTGAAGAAAAAGAGAGTATCATTATGAAAAAGAATGTGGGTTTTGAATTTTAGGGAGATTCTTCTTATGTTGTGGGATCTTCAAATGGTTGTCTTATATACTTGGATGAAGATTTGTTGCCGGTTGTTTTAAATCCTTGGACGCGTTCTATAATTCAACTGCCACACCTACTTTCTGATGATTACATTGTCGTCAAGAACATCAATGGAGATTATATTGGTAAGAAGTATCTCAGAACTCACAGTGATGTTATGCCACAACATTGGTTGAGAGCACATATCGTGCATAAAGTTATCTTGTCATCAAATCCTTTTAATGGTGGCAAGAAGTTCTCTGTCGCATTAATTTACGTTCCAGATTCTGAGCTTGCATATTTTAACATGAAAGATCATTCATGGACTCGTCTCGATCTAGAAAAGAATAATTACAGTGATATTATTTTCCATAAAAACAAGTTGTATGCGGTGAGAGGTCGAAAGAATCATGTCGAAGTTTGGGATTTTAGAGGCATTCACCCTAAAAAGTTGATGAAGTTGAACGTTTCGAATCCAACAAGATCGTGCAAAGATGATTATGCCTATTTTGGATACAATGATGGCTGGAAATATTATCTAGTGGAATCAAGAGGAAAAATTTTGCTGATCGCAAGACAAGTTGCAGACAATATTGATGAGATCGGTAATGAGGTGTTTGATCCTGATTTGGTTCCTAATGAAACCAATCATCCACTGGTTTTTCCATATGGAACAATAGCTTTCTCTGTGTATGAATTGGATATGACGAGGAAACAATGGAAAGAAGTGAAGTCACTCGATGGTCGCACACTCTTCTTGGGCGGGAACCACTCTGTGTCAATCACAGATTGTCAAGATTTTGTGAAGTACAGCGAGAATTCGATCTATTTTAGTGACGATAATTGGGAAAGAATGGAAGAAGACAATACATATGGAGGACACTACATGAGAGTTTTCGACATGAGTGTTGGGAAAGTGAGAATGTTTGATGAGTTTAGTCGTGATAGGATCCAACCATCACCTTGTTGGATCGTTCCTCAATTACAGTAGATTTTCTTTGAGAACTCTTATTAATTGTAATTTTTTGCTACATTACCGTTAATCTGGTCATTTATGATTAAACATGAATACATTGATGCCAAATTAAGTGTTAGTCTTTGTTCGTGTCGTATCATATCGTGTCGTATCATATCGTTTCGTGCAGTTACAACTAACTCCTAGTAATTGTTACATGTTACCACCTGGCAACTGAACTCCACAACTAAACAATTTACCATAGCTCAAAGTCATCACTATGTCTGACTCTGATCCAAATTGTCACCTTATCCATACCGATTACCTCTGGCCACAAAAATTCCACATCAGCTCACTACAGTTCCTTTTTAAACTCCACCCATCTCACTCTTCCATCTCTTCTCACTTTCCATTTCCTCACAACCACGACAACCATGGCTGCCTCTGCTGCCATTGGCACATCATTCTCTCCCTCACTCCATTCACTAAAATGCACCCAAATCAAGCACTACCCTTCTGATTCTCTCCTTAAAATTTCTTCACCATTTCATATCACGGTCCCTCCTTTGTCCCGCTCTTGTGGTATTGAGCCTGTTTCAGTTGTTTCAGCTCCATGGAGGTTAATGCATAGAGTGTCTGCAGCTGTTGCTCAGGAGGAGACAGCTGTGGCTGAGTCTATGGAGGAGGAGGAGGAGGAGCAAGTGGTTGTTGTAGAAGGTGAAGGAGAGGGCGGTGATCAGGTTGCTGATGGGGTAACTACTAAGCTTTATTTTGGAAACTTGCCTTATAGTGTTGATAGTGCTCAGCTTGCTGCTATTATTCAAGATTA
>CANYCX011708752.1:0-10867 GCA_948193385.1 Breynia disticha f. nivosa | reverse complement strand
GGTCCATTTCGTTTCGTAATTTATTTATACCCGACTCCAAATAATTTTCCGATTTCAAAATTCTCGGAAAACATAACCTAAATATAATTGTCAAAATCTTCGCGTTATTTATTTCTCATTAAATATTTGTTTACATGAACGCGAGAAATTATTAAGAATTATTTAATCCCTCCAATCGTATTATTTTATTTTGTCGTCGTTTTATTCTCACGATCGACTTAAATCTTTCAGAAAAATAATTTATAATTATTTTACATACTTCACTAAATTATTTATTAAAATAATTCGCGAAAAATTTATATGTATTTTTACGTATTTATACGTATTTTTACTGTATTTATACGTATTTTTAGGATGTTACAAACTGAGGAGCTATCAACGAATTTCCTCCTCTGTAGTCTCACACACGTTTGAACAAAATCTGATTAGGACAGAGTACTAGCTCCTTTTTCTCTCTCATTTGAACAATCGATGGACACCAATGGACAAGAATCATAGTTTTTCTTTTCTTTGGAGAGAGACTTAGTGTTCTAACTCAAGAACAAGAGAAAAATACTCTCTTTTCTTGAACAGTGTGGATGACACAAGGAGAGGGAGAGGAGAGAGAGAGATAGAGAGAGTTGATAGCCAAACAATGTAAAGAGGGATAGGGTTTTTAGTCTCCCTATATCCTTATATAAATGTATCTCTCTCTAACCTTAGGTGGCAAATAATTAGGCAGTTTTTAACGGATTTTATTTTAAATAAAATTCCAATAATATCTCCTTTGTTTTATTTAATTATCTTATTTATTTAGACACTTGACTTAATTAGAAAACCCTAATTAATTAGGATATTGTAATTAATAAGACTAATTATTAAAATAAAATCTCCACTTTTTTAATGTCCATGTTTGTGTGGCCCATCATTGGGTCTCACTGTATTCATTTGATCATCCATTTAGGCACACACTATTTGTCTAATTGAATTGACCCAAATACATGTCTTAAAGAAATACAAAAAAATGCGCTTTTTACCGATCCGCTCACGTTCAATCCTATAGGTCTATTCGAACTTGGTATTAGGAAATAAAGCTTCTTAAAGGTAATATATGCACTTTAACAAGTCGAACTGATAATACAAATTGAATGGAAATGAGGTTGACATTAATTTGACCTTATGCAATCTTACATAATCCCTAACCCTAAAATGTCAGAATTACACAAGGCATGACAAAGTTGTCCTTATTAAGTCAATTCCTTTCTTGATATTCCAGTGACATTGAATTCTCAGATAAATAATGAAACATATTATAACATCTGGGTATGACCATAAATTCTCAGTTCAATGATCAAATGATCGGTGATATTTTCTCTCTCCTCAAGAGTGGGTAATCCCTTCACTTCTCTCATTCTTTCTAACATGAATTAGTGCATACCAAACATACTCATACTTGTCATCCTGTACAAGCACATTAGGCATATATCAAAGTATACAGTAATTCACATAGAGTTTCAAAGAGATTTTAGGTCTACGAACACTTATCTAAGACTTGCACAATGGGAACCACTTATGACTCAGAACTATGTTGTGTTATGATTTGTGGATCTAACATCCAATGCCTTTGTGTTCTATAGGACCGAACCCTTTATATAAAAAAGAGCATGCTAATCTTAATTCACTTACTATTTTCATAGTTGTGACCCGACTAGAGTTATTTAGAATATAATCTCTTACTTTATGGTCCTACAGACATATGCCTCATATATGTTAGCTTAAGCCTTGAGATCTATATTAAACGAATTCCATCAATCTTTATTCACAGAGATAATAGAAAGATAATATGTGTTGTCTTAACTTTAGGTGTAGTCTGTAGACAATGCTTAGGTCTAGGGCTTATACTAACATCCATGAAGTTGCATTTGGCAACGATTGAGATAGAAATTCTAATTTTTTTTCTTAATTAATAATGATTCTTAAGTTTTGAGACTAAACTACAAAGTTTGTGTTGAGAATTTGTCATTTTTAAGGCTAACCTCTAAGGTGCAAAATTTTAAAATTTTTAGGTTAGCTATACAATAGAATTTTTAAACCATAAACATTTAAGAATTGGAAGAAGAAAATTTATCTCTTTTGTTTGCTAAAATTCAAGTGGTCTTGAGTGTTGAAGTTGAAAGAGTATCTTGAGTGACTTCTCTCTACACTCTCTCTCACGCACACATACACAAAGTCAAAGGTTAGTGCTCTTATTTTTTTTATTCTTGTAACCTAGAGTAAAGAATTTCTTAGTGTTTAAGGACTTAAGAATTTAGCCAAAAGAAGAAAATAGAGCAAGTGTGCTAAACTTGTGTCCAAGGTGATCTGTTTATAGACTTACTTACTTGCTCATCAAGTTCTAGGGTTTAGAGGTTGAATTAAGATCAAATACATATAGACCTAATTGAACTAGAATAGGTTACACACATTAAGGATTTAATTCCAACTAAAAAAACTCATCAAAAATCAAATTCCTCAAATTGAGGAAGATGCACACAATATTAAGAGACAAAAAATTTTGGATAATTAATTTAAGTCAAAGTTGCCTTAATTAGGATATTATCCCATTTATCTCTCCTCGTGTCTTTGATTAAAACAAGACATTATCCATTCAGTGATTAATGGACAATTATTTGTCCTAAAGTTTCTAAATTTATTTTTTATGTATTTAATTCAAATTAAATTATAGAAAGATAATGTGCAAGGCTTTTGATTGTATATTTTCCATTCGCTAATCAAAAAAATATTCTGGCACTAATCTTTTGATTTTCATAAAGTTTTCTTTTTATAAATGCCTAAAAATTTGAATTTCATAAAATGCATTCCTAAAATTGCCCAACCTTTGATATGATTATTTGTGTGTGATCCAGTAGGTTCGTTTGTCCTTGGTTTTAACTCATGTGGTTAAATAAATATTATTTACCTATCATAGATTAAATAATAACCCAAGTAAATGGAATTTAACATTTGTTAAATTTTCTACCCAACAGCCTTATATGATCCTTTGCACTCTGATATAATGATGGTATAAGAAATGAGTTTAGTCATTCTTATTTAACACTGTCACTTACTTGATCTCGTTAGTGAAATTGATGTAAACATATGATTGATTTAGACCATTAACAAACATGGCTTTGGTCAAACACTACTCAGTTCATATATCATGCTACTTTAGGCCTAAGAATTTTAATATAAGCACTGCTTGTGAAAATATTTATGACTTTCTAACCATGCAACATTTTCATTCGAGAGGATTAATCCAATACATCTTCATTAATGCATCTATGTCATCCATGCTCCATGAACGATGAAACACAATCATCTCACAGATCAACATGCTAGTTTTAGTTCATTGCAATTCCATTATTAATGATTAACTAGGGATGTTTAGATGTTATCCTTAGTTCACATGTTTCATTATCCAGTACTTCAAACTGATAATTGAACAGGACTTATCATCATGGATCATTCTATATTTTCTTTATGCACAAGGATTAAGAAAGAAAGAGTGTTAAAGAATGTTATTTGCCTCATTCTTATCATCCACAATCGATGATAAGCAAGTCTATGTGAGACAATTGTATTAGATTTAGAGCTTACACTAACAGTTTGTACCATCAAGCTCTCCTTCTCAAGGATAGATCGCAATGAAAATGCATTATTACTTATTATTTTTTCTATGATGGAATAACTATAAGAAAATATTTATAAGATCTTAACTTTCTTAACTATAGTTCCACAAAGAAGAATAAAAATCCCGTAATCAATTCATGCCAGTGTGTTTTGTGGGCTAAGATCCACTTTTCACTCTATCCTTTTAGTCAAGATGACCATGTACACCTAAAAGATTTAGCTAATTTGGTAGGAATTTTAATTCCAATCATAAACATTTTGTATATTCTTGGATGATGGGATTAACACTTTCGTAATAGGCATACATCCCATTTTATTATCTAAGGCTATGAGCAAATTCTACTTAAAACATCTTGCTCTATTACTCTAAATTCATGGTTAGTTACCATTTATTCATTGATAACTCATTTCTTTACATTATTAAAAACCAATTAAAAGCTTGTGCATCATTTTCCATTTATTATCATTCATTGACAAATTACTAACGTCGATGTTCATTTTATTTGTTATGCTCAACTAAAACTATTTATTTTTCTCACTTTTTATACCTTACATAGTTTACTACATTACCTATGTAAATTAACACACTTGTCATGTAATTCAACGCACTAACCTTGTAATTCAACACAAAACCATTTGATGTTCATAAATAGAACATGGTCTTGTGCACGATCATGTAGTTGAATAGGAGTTTACATAATTAATTGCACAACCATGCCTTTTAAATCGTATTACAAATTGTATATATAAAAATTTCAATCAATTGGTTTACATGGTCTATTAGGCACTCAATTTGTTAGTGTAAGCCCTAACCCAATACATTGTTTATAATCTTTTGTTATTGATTAATAAAATTATGAGGCATTGTTTTATCAATTCATGTATTGACCTATTGTATATGTATGATAAAACTATCCAAAAATGTTGATTAAACACTTGAGGTATCAATCGATAGTAGAACCCAGAATTTTTGAGATTAACATTCTAAATATCCCTATTCACATGTTTCTATTGGAATGAACATGAATTAAGACTAGTATGAGCTTTGTAGGTGATCATATTCTATGGGTCACAGATATGTGGGATATCTAACGAAGTACATAGGTACAATTTGGGACATTGTATTTGGAGAGCGATCACTATTTGCAATGTCAAATTTCTATCCTTAGACTACAAATTACTGTCTTTTATTGTGATTTTGAGTGTACTTTGACAGACGCCTAATGTGACTATAAAAGGTTGACAAGTATTGGTATGATTGGGAATGTTAAGGATTACAAGTGAAAGCATGAGTGAAGTGAAGGGACTGACCCTCTTATGAAAATGAGAGAAGGTATCACTGACCGCTTGATAGGCAAGATTGGTAAGAGTGTGGCCTCACCCGAATGGAAAGATTATGTCATTCATTCAAACTTATCAATCTTTTTATAGAAATCAAGAAAGTGATTTAGTACTAAATAAGGATGTTTGGGACATTCATGATATTAGAGGTCAAGCGAAGAATTTAAATTGTAGTAGGGCTATTGACACTGCTCGTCAACTATTTAATTTTGGATGGTCAAAGTGTCTTACTAGAGGCCGCCTATGTTTTATGAATTATTAAAATTCATTACCATTATTAAATAGTCCTACAAATCAAACACGAATAAGAGAAAACCAAAAAGGGTATTTTTGGAATTTTACCTTAGGTCAAATTTGACTATTGGGCCAGATCGGGCATTTGGGAAAATTTCGGTAACTAGGCCTAAAATGGATGAAAGCTTAAATTTGGTAACTCATGCATGCGATTAAGATAAAGATTATCTTAAGGATATGATGTCTTAAATTAAGACATTATGAGAGAAATATGTGGGGAAAAATAAGGAAGGTTTATCTTCTTTAAAGATAAGATAGAGGAGAGAGAAAAAGGAGAATAATATCTCCAAAACTAACTCCTAAATTTTGGTAAAGATAAGGAGAGAGATTAGGAATCCTTGATTTTAAATTAAAAATAAAATCCTAATCCTAATCTATCTAGAAAAATTATCCAAAACCTTTTAAAGAAAAGAAGAGTGCTTTTAAAAACAACATATTCATTCTTTGACTCCTTCTTTCTCTCTATGGCCGTCACCTTCCAAGAAAGAATTAAGAAATTGATTCTTCCATTATTTCTCCAAGAAAACATGATATTGAAGGGCATATCATAAGGTTTGATAACGATGGTGCCTTCCATTTTATGAGTCTTTCCTCTGATTGATGAAAACTAAGAAGGTGTCTTGAAGGTAGTCTCAGTATATTCCGAGGCTGTAGTTAGACTTTCTTGATCATACATTATGATCCAAGCAAAGGGAAAGAGGTAAACATCGTTCTTTCCATAAAAAATTTAATCTTTTTTTAGCTAGTCTTATTTTTTTGGCTTTGTATGTTGTTAAATCCAGTTTTGTGAGGTATTGGCTATTCTTTCTCGAGTTTCATGATTTTTTTCACTGCCCTAGTGATTTAAAAGCCTAAAAAATCCAACAGTGGTATCAGAGCGGTCACCATGATGATTTAACACATAATTGGCTAAAATAGTAGGCTAGTTTGTTGTTTACGTAGGCTGTTTTGTCTGATCAGATTATTAGTTAAAATTGATTTAATACAGTAATTTTTAATGTCTATTTGATCCTAATAATGGTTGTTCATGTTAGTGACATGTGTTTACTTCATAAAATGCAAAACTAGGTACATAATTTGATGTTTTAAGACTATTTTTTACATAGTTTAAGTCAAATGAGCCTAAAATTGATTTTATTAAATGGCCAGGGGATGAATTAAGTCACACAAGTGGTTTTGAATGTTTTTGATACTATCCATAATGTTTAATTAGTGGCCAAATCATAAAAAACCATAAACTAGGTGCCTTAGTGAGAGAATTAATGATATACTTGAACTAGTTTAATTCTTAAGGACCGAAAATAAATTTTATGACATATTTAGGGACTGAATTAGATGTGGGCAGCTTGAAATTTTGCTTATTATTTTTATTTTAAGATTGATTTCTTGGGTCTTTTGATTGGGAATCATTAAAAACATGCGAATCGTGTATTCGTAGGAAAACGACTAAGAATCCTTCCAACAAGAAAGGAGAGAACTAGTGGATTATTGGATCTAATACACTCGATGTGTGTGGACCATTAAGTACACAAGCCAAAGGTGGTTATAGCTACTTCACCATGTTCATTGATGATTATAGCTGGTATGACTATATCTATTTAATGAGACATAAATTAGAAACCTTTGAGAGATTTAAGGATTTTAAGAATGAAGTAGAAAACTAGGTAGGTAGACGTATTAAAGCCATTCGATTGAATTAAGGTGGCACATATATAAGCCTAGAGTTTGACCAAATATCTACTAGATTGTGGTATAGTATACCACAATTCATACCTCTGGGAACACCTTAATGGAATAATGTGTCCAAAAGGAGGAATTGAACCCTGTTGGACATGATTAGGTTGATGATGAGTCAAACAGGTCTCCTACTATTGTTTTGGGGTTATTCCCTAGACACTGCGGCTTTCCTATTGAACATGTCTCACACTAAAGCAACTAAAAGGACACCATATGAGATATGGACAAGGCAAAATCCCAACTTGTATTTTCTTAGAATCTGGGGATGGAAAGCGCATGTTAAGTGGTTAGCATCATATAAGCTTTCTTCCAAGACAGACAAATACTTATTTGTGGGGTATTCAAAAGAGACTAAAGAATACTATTTTTACAATCCTAACGAGAACAAAATTTTTGTTGCTCGAACTGCTGTGTTTCTAAAGAAAGAATTTATTATTAATAGAAACAGTGGGAGTAGTGTGCAACTAGAGGTTGAGCAAGTGGATGTAAGTACACAAATTCTTGTAAAGGATAGTGAGGAGATGGACTCAATTCCACAAGAAGTTGTGGAACATGAGCTCATTACACAAGTACCTAAAAAATTTGGTAGGATACGTTAAGAATCTGAAACGTACAAGTTCATTATGACTAATGAACAGGATATCACGATTGCTGATCATGATGAACCTGCTTCTTACCAAATGGCCATGAAGATTCCTAATTTGGAAAAATGGCAAGAGGCATAAAATTTTAAATGCAATCAATGTACGATAATCAAGTTTGGGACTTGATTGATCCACCTGAAGGTTCTAAGGTAATTGAATGAAAATGGATCTTCAAAGAGAAGGCATGAGGTATCTTCAGAGGTAGATAATTGGTTAAAGGTTTTGAAATAAGGTCATGGTATTAACTATGATGAAACGTTTTCACCCGTAGTAATGGTCAAGTCCATTAGGATTTTATTTTCCGTAACTGCATATTTGGATTATGAGATATGGCAAATGGATGTCAAAATGGCTTTTCTAAATGAAAACCTCCTCGAAGATGTTTACATAAAACAATTTGAGGGATTTATGGATCCTAAAAATCTTAATAAGGTATGCAAACTTAAGAGGTCCATTTATGGACTTAAGAAGGTATCCTGGTATAACATCCTAAAATTTTTATTTAACTTAATCCATATTTACAGATAATTAATCATGTTTAATCTTGTATAATTTTAAACTTTTTTCTGTCATATATGCATAATTGATAACTGGCAACAGTCAAACTATTTTACAGAATAAAACATGCTCAAATTCAGTAAAATAGAAGCTCAGCACGGGCTAGCAGTGGACTAGCACAGGTCGTGTTGACCATCGCGCTGACTGGAAATCATATGAGCACGGCTTGTGTTGATCAACACCCCATGGGCATGACCTTGTGTTGGTCAATCAAGTCCCAGATCATTCAACATGTCCCTCGTGTTAGTTAGACACGATCCGTGTTGAATGTCTACAACTCAATTAACCTATAATCACTCTATTTTCATCCTCTAGTACTTATACAACTATCATTCCATACTAAGTAATCAATTCAGCTTTCATTCATCAACAAAAAACTTCATATATAAAGCATATATGTACACATCATAATCACATCCATTTATCTAACACCTTACATAAACATATCATCTAGAACCAGAACTAATAAAAAACATATCAACATATCATATACACATGCAAAATGTGACTAATCAACTCCTTGATGGCATCAATAGAAGAGAGAATGGATCGGGTAACAGCTGTCCATCCTGATCGTTATAACAAACCAGCTCTTATGCAAATGCCTATCTCAATATGTACCTGAAACTAAAACAAGCATCACAGTTGCGTAAGTTGCAGGCTCACTGAATAATCTTTAATTCATTTTACCATAGATATCATCCATTCTTATATTAGTTATAAATCAATCAATTCATATACTTAAATATAAATGCTATCTTTGTATTATTCATTTCACTTTTACTTATTTTCTTTTCAATTCCTTTATTTGTACGTTCACGTTCATAATAAAGCCATAACTTCCGTCTCCTTATCAGTTATTTTTGAAAACATTTTTCCACCTCCTTTTCATGTGGACGTAACTTCCGTCTTCGTACTTCCGTCTCTGAATGATCGATCATTTATCACCTGTCCATCACTTTTCCATGTCATATCACATATCATCATATTACATATCATTTCTCATATCAAAACAATAACATCATTCACGTACATTTTTCACATTTCTTTTCTCATTTTGCGTACCTATTTCATTTGAATCGTATATTCGATTCCATCTTTTCATAATCATTTCACATTTTAAATATATCATATCAGTACACGTATATCTCATCATTTTCATATCAATCATTCTTGTACGCATATAACATCATATTCACATTTGTAAACATATATAATCATTCATATTTGTATCGTCAATCACAATTCATTCGCAACATATATATATATATATATATATATATATATATATATATATATAGCAATTCATTTATATATTTTAATTTAATACTCACCTCCTAACTGAAGTACTCTAACCGATACGAGCCTGAACTTTGTCCAGGTCTAACCTGTCATCCTATAGAACAATTCACACACTTCCAATCATAATCAATTCCACTATATATACCTATGCATGCTCCTAATCTTATCCTAATCAATTCTAACAATTTCTAACTTATGCTCTTTCATATATTATACATAAATTAAGAATTACGAAGGATTACCTTTGTAATTTTGTAGTGTTGACTCAGATATAGATATTCGGCTTACTCTTAAGATTCGTTTTGTTGTTTTTACGAATGATTTCCACCTTAATTCCACCTCTCTCTAAAACTCTCTTGGCTCACTATCTCTCGGTCTCTCTCGACTCTCTCTCTCTCTCTCTCTTGTTTTGCCTAAATAAAAGTTTGTTTATGTTAAATCATATTTTATTGTGAAGCACGGTCGTGTTGACTCAGCACGCGCTGTGCTATTGTCCACATACCAGCCCATGCTTCAATTTCCAATTTTGTCGCATGATATACACCTCATCACGATCCACTAATTGTGACCCCCAAATTCAACAACTATTTATTTACATACATATATATATATATATATATATATAAATATTAATTATTATTTTATTGTCAAATAGTAATCGAATTTAAAGATCAAAGTTTTTGTGGAATAATAATAATTTAAAATGAATAAATTTTTGAAGAAACTATTTTTATTCACATTCACTTAAAAATCTTACTTTTTATAAATCAAAATAAAGCCACTTACAAAATTTTGGAATGCACCAAAATAAATAAAGTCTTCAAACAAATGGATTATACAATAAAAGAAATCCATAAAAATTCCATTTGAAGCATAACTAAGCAAAATGAATATATGCACCATAAAATGTTCAATACATGTGCATAACATGAGTTTAATTCAAATTCCTATTGCACGACCCACCTTGGTCTTTATCTTAACAATTGATGAAACAACCAGCAACCTTCCTTCGATATGTCCCATCAAACTCCTGCCAATATGGAATATGGCAGCATAAAACGCAGCAAGTTGTGAAAACTCAATAAGCAACACTTACCGAAATGGACAACTTTCCTTATTAATCATGTATTCTAAATTATTCACACAATCTAGACCATATTGATCGTAATTCAATTTATTATGTAAATATACAAACGATTGTATATGCAGATATATTGGCTTCTTGGAAATTATCTTTTTAGGCTTTCTGTAACATTCAAACGGTTTGAGAAAACAGTTTAGGGAAAACCATTCTCCAGGTCGTTCTGTTATCTTGGAATGTTTTCTTTGTTAGAACAGTTTGT
>CANYCX011708520.1:0-11210 GCA_948193385.1 Breynia disticha f. nivosa | reverse complement strand
ATCCATCATGAAGTTGTTTATCTGCATACAAACTCCTCATCTTCTTGGCATTCTCTCTATAAATCTCTCCTTCCTTTTCAGCCACCACCAACCTCACCGTTTCTGCCACTGATTCTCTTGTAAACGACCCGTCTTCCTCATCTCGTGGCACTTCTACACCTACTTTCTTCTCCTCAAAAACCCTGGCAATTAAACCTGTATCTGCCACGAAAGGCATCATGATCATTGGAAGGCCAAAATAACCAGCTTCCACAGTTGAGCTATATCCACAATGAGTTACAAACCCACCAACCGATTCATGAGCCATAATCTTGCGTTGCGGTGCCCAACATGTCCATATGAGTCCTCGCCCCTTAACTCGCTCCTCAAATCCTTGAGGAAGCTCAACTGAATTGGAGCCTTGGCGTTTCCTAAGCGCCCATATGAACGGTAAACTTGAGAGCTCCAATCCAAGAGCTAACTCCGATAAATCTTCTTGACTCATCTCTAACTCGCTTCCAAAGGCAATATAAACTGTAGTTCCTTTTTGTTGCGCGTCAAGAAATTGTTTAATTGGGAGCCAGGCATCATCGTCATTGTCTTCAACCTCGCGAGGCGGAAGCAGGCCAACAGGTACGACGAGTTTGTTGTTGATCTCAGAAAGAAGCGTTAAGTAATCCGATTGAAGCTCTGCACAGCTTCGCAGGGCAAGAACGTCACAACCCTTTATCACACTACTGACCCGAAACAAATCTTTTACACCAGATTCATTCATGACCTGTGCATTCTTCAAGAGTCGGTTGGCTTCGTGAATCTTAAAGGCCACTTTGACCCACTTAGGAGGAACCGTTAACTGTTCTGGCTTTCTAATGGGCTCATGACGATCATCGCCGCTGATCATTTTTTTGAGGGAACCAAAGAACGTCACGGACCATGCTGGGAAAATACTAAAAAAGGTGCAAGAAATGCCAAGTTTGGCTGCTATAGGAGGTAACCAGTACGGAGCAAAGTCATAAATGAGCCAATCAGGAGAGGAAGTCTCAAGATATTCGGATAAAGAGGATTGAAGTCCGTCGTAGGCGAGTTTGAGGTAAGGGACTTGGTGAAGAGATAAGTCAGAGGTGGCCTCTGCTTCTGGAGGGAGATTGTCAACGTGGATTAGTGGGAGGGAGACGAAGGAGATGTTTGGTGATAAGTGGGGAGGGATATTTGGCAAACGCTGAATGTTTCGAGCAGTGGAAATAAAGGAGATTTTGTGACCACTTTCTGCAACAAGTTTGGCAAGTTCTAGGAATGGAATCATGTGACCAAATGCTAACCATGGAAACATGACAATCCTTAGCATCTTGCCTTCCTCACTCATCTTCGGTTGGTTTCCTTGCTGGAGATTTCTTTAAATTTTTGGCTTCAAGAACTGTGTCTAGACGTCATCAGAATTTCTTCTTCTTGGATTATTAGGTTTTGACTGGCCGCTCATCAAATACAAAAACGTTGTTAGGTTTGTGATTGAAAAGACCTTCATTAGTTGCCCAGCAAGTTGTCGGACCCATAAGCTATATTTTTTTTTGGTCTGAGCCCCGGTAGTCCCGACCCACTGGGCCGAGATTAATCCGGTTCGGAGAGTGTCCCGGGTGGTTAGATTTTATTCCTCTCACAAATGGCGTTGCGGGGATCGAACCGTAGTCCTCCCTACCAAGTTTAGCCCCAGACACCACTGAACCAATCACCGTTTGGTAGACCGATAAGCTATATTGAGAATGTATCTGCATGGAAGAAGTATTAGAACATAAAGTAATTTATAATAATTTAATTGTTAGACCTTATACAAGTCAAACGGAAGCATATTCTCTAAGATATGAAGTTAAATTTTGTGAGGACAGACCTGACTACAACAGAGAGATTGATATGTGCTTTAATAGCCAAGATGAGATAAAGGTGAGGTCGATTTTAAAAAATGTCTGTGTAACAGTTAGAATATTGACTCTATACTATTTTCTAATATCACAAGATGAGAGATAATTAAGGAAAGTGATTGAAGAATACGATTATTTTTCGTTGATTAAAGGATGCTGATCCGTCCATTTTTACATCCATATTTTGCATATATGTTACACTACTACAAAAGAACAGAAGTATAACATTCACCGTTATTTTTGTAACTAACTCTATCCTCTTCATTGAAAGCTATATTTCGCAACATAAATAATGGATCAACTTTGTCTATTAACAAAAGTAATCACACAACCTCTCGTCTGCGGGTTCAGCGGTTAAGGTGTCTTACTCCTTTCTTTGTGATCGCGAGTTTAATCCTCCGCAGCGGCGCTGGGGGAGACATACAGGTTTTAACCTGCCGGTTCGCCGGGACTAATCGAAAAACATCTCTCTGCCCTTAGTTTGTGGGTTAGCCCGACCCCTTTCCTAAAATTTGTAAAAAAAAAAAGCAAAAGTAATGAGAGAGAGAGATAGAGTTGGGGTTTTAATGAAAGTGTATTGAAATGAAAGATGAAGATCCAAGATGGTTCTTCTCTCAAAAATACAGAAATGTTTTATGCAAAGTAATATGAGCGAAACAACATATGTATCTGAATGAAATAGTTCTGCTAAGACAGAAAATAAAAACAAAGAGTAAAACGACGTGTCGTATGCTCCACAATAGAAACACACACTTGTATCTAGTCACACACTCCTGTTATCTATGCTTTGGTTATTTTGAGTTTGAAGAAAAGCTGTGGTCATACTTATTAGAAATTAAAATGTTTCTGAAAACTTTTGGTGTATAATTCTCTGGTTGTTTTGGTGTAGCTAGTAAATTGAGTGGTTGACGTAATTTGTGAATAAAAAATCTAAAGTGCAAAAAAGAGTGCAATTATTATTTATAGTTTGTAATTAAATAATGTAATTAAGGTATATTTAAAATCAACCCATTAATTTGAGGTGAAGTGCAATATTGGAATTTGAGGTTCAATGGAGATGTTGAAGTGAAGTTGCGACTTTGCAGTTCGATGGAGTTCGTGTTGATTGTTAGGGCTAATTTTACTTTAAGATTTAAAAGACATGAAATTTTAATTTATTGTTAACAATTTTTGCTAGTTTGATTAAAAAAAGATAAGCTGATTAACTCTTTATTTAAACATTAAAGGCTTCAGTTTTTATGCTGAGAACTCATCATATATAACCACCTTAACGTTTATGATTTTGTAGCAACTGAACAAATCGATGGACGTAGCCATCATGAAGTTGTATATCTGCAAACAAGTTCCTCATCTTCTTGGCATTCTCTCTATAAATCTCTCCTTCCTTTTCAGCCACCACCAACCTCACCGCTTTTGCCACTGATTCCCTAGTAAACGACCCGTCTTCCTCATCTCGTGGCACTTCTACACCTACCTTCTTCTCCTCAAATCTATGTCGATTAGTTTTTTTATATTTATTGTGCTCTTCATTTCAGAAAAAATTCTAGAAACGTTCTTGAGACAAAATGCAACAAACAAGAACAGTTTTGCAATCCATTAAGGCTAATCCGTTAATTTATGACACAATAACATAACTTGTTAATGAACGATTATAAGACGATATAAATTTAATTTTTTTAATATTTATTTATAAATAATGATATTCACTAGAGGATAAAATAATACAATAACAATACGATTAACACGAATTGACTAGGGATGAGTAAAGGTCAGGTCGATTCCGTTCAGGCGTAAGAACTGAAACTCAAAGTTTCCATTCTCATATTTTGAAAGAACCGGAGCCGACCTAAAATTTTAGTTATTTCGGTTTGGGTCTTTTGGTATTTCGGGTTAGTTTAGGTGAGTTCTTCAGGACTTTTGGTTCGGAGAAACAGGACAGATCAAATCGAGTTTTTCGTTTTTCCTAAAATGGATACCAAACTTATGAAATAATTAGAAATACCATAAAAATTTTCAATACGAATTAAAATTTAATAGTGCTTTTTCAACCACTAATTAAAAACTCAAAACAATAATTAGAAAATGTGACACTAAAATATAGAAAAAATAAATAAGTTCATTTGATTGCACATAGTCATATACATTTAAAAAGAAAGATAAGACTAAAAAAAGAGTTTCAATTTTCTTTATTTCATGATTCTCATTTCAAATTCAACTACTTACCAAAGTTGAGAGAATTATTAGATCATTCATGACATCAAAAAATTGTAACAAATAATGTTAGATTTTGAATAAATTTAAATAATTAACAATTTTTTTTTTAAAAAAAGATAAAACTAAATCTAATTATATTCATCAAGATCTTGAGTAATTTCTTCAATTTGAATTTTTTTAAGCTCTCAATCAATATTGTAAATAAATGAGAATTTCAGTTATTATAGAAATTAAAGAACTCCTAAATTAAATTCATTATTTTTTTATAGAATTTTGGTGATTGTGAAATATATATTCTCAGCATTCATGATTGAAATATTTAGCAAAAAATTCAATAATTTGGATAAAGAATATTAAGTAACAACCACAAGCATTAGAGAACGAAAATTTATATACTCACTTAAGGAAAGTTAGATTAATGGGGATCATTAAGTATTTTTAATTTTCCAACTTTACAAAATGCTGATATAGTGTTGAAGTTCATAAAGATATGTTTGTTGACTTAATGGAAGAGAAATTCTCAAAGGAATTTTAAGTAAACAATCATGTTTTCACTATTTTAGAAATAAAATTTTGTAACACACTATAAAGCATTTAGTCATGTTATGTTTTGGTTGCACATGAACTACATGTACTTGACAGTATTGAAAGGCACTAAAGTCATACAGTAATAGTACATTTATGGTTCATTTAGTTAAAGAAATTAAATTCAAAGTGTCCCGTTAATATTGAGTAATTCAGTATAGACTCTATGATTGTAGATCCACTGATTAAGGTATAAACATCTAAGGCCTTTTTTGAGTGCATAGTTAAACAGTTTACAGTTTAAAGGAACTTTAAGTTCAGTGGGAGCTTATGTGATATTTTTAGCTCATTACTTCAGTGCTATCATGGTAACATTCAGTAATCAAGTATTTTAGTTTTCCTCTAAATTTGGTTTGATCTCATAAGGTAGGACCAGTTGGAAATATGCATGTTGCAGGTCACATTACATGAAATTTCCATGCTACACATCCATACTTGATCCAGGTTATTTAGTTGTGTTAATACACATGACCATGTCGGGTTTAGTTGTGCCAGATGTGCTGCGACCAAAACCCCCTTGATTCTTGTGCTAATGGGCAGGATCAGTTTAAAATGACGAACTATAGCATTGCATTGTTCAAAAAACTTCAGTTTGATAACGATATGCCTACGATTATATTAGGTTTATATATGCACATGATTGTTGTGTCCAAGTGGGAGATTATTGGAATTATGGACTGATAACATGTGTTATATTTATTAATGCATTTGGGTATGTAAATATACATGCATTGCGAAAATTAATTGTATGTTAATCATTATAATAAAGTTTTGTGGGAGCAAGTTTGCTTTGTTGCTTTTATTTGTGGATGACATTCTGCTTGCCACTAATGATGTGAGACTATTGCATGATACCAAGAAATTTCTTTCAAGCAAATTCGAGATGAAAGATCTTGGTGAGGCATCTTTTGTATTAGGTATCCAAATACATAGGGATCGCTCCCAAGGTATTTTAGGATTATCACAAAAGGTTTACATCGATAAGATACTTAAGAGATTTAGCATGCAAGATTGTAATCCCATTTCAACACCCGTAAGTAGAGGAGAAAAATTCAGTCTTGATTAGTGCCCAAAAATAATTTTGAAATTAAGGAAATGGAAAATATTCCTTATGTTGCAATTGTTGGTAGCTTAATGTATTCACAAGTCTGTTCTCGTCTAGACATTGAATTCATTGTTGAAATGTTGGGTAGATATATGAGCAATCTGGGTAAAGAACATAAGGCAGCAGTAAAGAAAGTACCCCGATACTTACAGGGAACAAAATGTTACATTTTCATGTATAGGAGGTCGGATAAATTGGAGATCATGGGGTATAGTGATTCCAATCATGTTGGATGCACAAATAGTTGTAAGTCTGCATCTGAGTATGTTTATCTCTTAGCTGGAGGAGCCATTTCATGGAAAAATGTTAAATAGTTACGATTTACATCCTCTACTATGGAGTCAGAATTTGTAGCATGTTGGGAAGCATCAAACCATGCTATTTGGCTGCAAAATTTTGTTAAAGAGCTATGCATAATTGAGAGTGTTGAAGACCACTCAAATTATACTATGAGAACCGAGTTGCAGTTCTTTATGCTAACAACAATAGTAGTTCGTAATCTAAACATATAGACATAAAGTTTCTTGTTGTTAAAGAAAGAGTTCAGAATGGTCAAGTTAGTATAGAACACATTGGTAAAGATTTAATGATTGCAGATCCACTGACTAAAGGATTGGTACCAAAGGTTTTTCTAGAGCCCCTACCTCGAATGGGAGCTCTATTAGAGGAAATTTAAGTTCAGTGAGAGTTCGTGTTGTTCATACTAAACTATGTCTTTATTCTTTTATTACTTGTCATGACAATTTCTGATAATAAAGTATTCAGTTTTAGTATTTAGTTTTAATTTCAATTTTCATTCTAAATTTTTTAAGTGATCTCATAAGGTTAAAGTAGGATCAGTTGGAAATAGGCATGTTATAGATCACATTACATGAAATTTTTCATGCTACACATCCAAAC
Source organism: Breynia disticha f. nivosa (assembly GCA_948193385.1). Classification (NCBI taxonomy): domain Eukaryota; kingdom Viridiplantae; phylum Streptophyta; class Magnoliopsida; order Malpighiales; family Phyllanthaceae; genus Breynia; species Breynia disticha. Next base: position 4,514 of record CANYCX011708520.1, on the reverse strand, counting down.
TTGATCCAGGTCATTTAGTTATATGAGTATGCGTGACCATACCGGGTCTAGTTGTGCCTGATCTGCTGCGACCAAAGTCCCTTGATTCGTGTGTTAATATTCTAATGGACAGGATTGTTTTAAAATGACAAAGTCTAAAGTTTTGGATATTGATAGATACACAATTATTCAGTAATTGTGTCATTACATGTTTGTCAAGTCCAGGTGGGAGAATGTTAGATTTGTGGACTTGAAACACGTATTAGACATAATTGTGATTATTTAGGCACATGGACGTACATGCATTACCAGTTTTATCAATTGTGTATTTATTAATATATTAAAGTGTAATGTGCCTAATAATAAAGTGATCTAATTAATATGATGGGCACAATCATTTTATTTAAGTGTGGTTATTAAAATAATATGTGTAGAAACCGAACAAGTATAATCCAAATTTATGATGGGCATAACTATATATATATATATATATATATAGTGCCAGTTTTGGTTATTTGATTTGGTACGATTTTCGGTTCGAATATTGCTTAATAAGTAGAACCATACGAATAAAATCTTTGGATGATCAAGTCATATCTAAAAAGATAAAAAAAATCAACTTTTTTCTTTCAGTTTTAGCCTTTTCAATTCGAATATTCAATTTGATTCAGGAATTTCTAAGATTCATGCTCAATCATCAAATTGACACTCCAAAATAAATGCTTTCGCATAGATGGAGTTGAGACTTAAAGCATTTAAGATTTCTCTATAAAATTTTGCGCATTTAGCATCCGAAGTTTGGTCACTAAATATAAAAATCTTGTTGCTAAATTTAGCGGATAAAACTTTGTCGCAAAATTTGGCCGCAAAATCGGTTGATGCTAATGCTAACGTCCAAGTGAACGCTAAGTCGTTGACCACGTGGTCTCTAATTACACATGCATTTAACTACTACGTGATCGCTAATATTGTTAGTTTATTTTTTATCAATCAATGTTTATATTAATGATAAATTATAAATAAAATATATTAAAATACTACTCTCTCTTTTCCTTAAAGTTTTTTAATTTAGCAATAAACTTTTGCTCTTTAAAGTTTGTCAACCTAACTTTTTTATCACCATTTTGATTAAAATATCTCTCAATTGCCCCTATTAATTCTCTTTCTTCATTATCCTTTTCAGTACATACTTTATCTAAAAGGATAAATAAGTTATTTTATACCTTATTTATTTGCTTTCTTAATTTGTGTAAAAAACTGAATTAACAAACATTAAAGAACTGAGGGAGTACAATAATAGGGTAAAATATAAAAAAATAAAAAATTACTTTTTATTAATTGAAAATTGTTTATTTACAAAAAATATAATTAATAATATAATTTTTATAAAACAAAATAATATAATAACTAATTATAACAACAATTATGAAAAACTAATAAATAACAACTATCAACGATAACAATTCAACAACAACAACAACAACAAATATTAACAACAATAACAATTGATAATAACATATAAACAATAATAACACTAAAATATAAAACAATAACAATAAATAGTAAAGAAATCTTTCTTGATAACAATGGAAGCTGAAAATTGAGAGGAAAGGCAAGGGGAGCCCATTGTATTAAGTGAATTTGATTGAAAATAAAGATAGAAAAGGAGTCTGTTGAATTTAAGGTCGAGGTATTTAATGATCACGTGGTCGCTAATATTAACGACCATGTAGTCACTAATTACATGACTTTTGGCGCTATTGGCATTCAAATTTCCGCTCATATTTTAGTCATTAACGACCACATGATAACTAAATACACATGTATTTAGCTACCACATGGTAGCTAAATGTACATTTATCGATCATGTGACAGCTAAATGCACATGCATTTAGCTGTCACGTGGCCGCTAAAATCTCTTGTCAAAAATTCTCGCGTTACTATTTGTTGTAGCGACACATTTAGCCACCACGTGGTCACTAAATTTAGTGACCACGTGATAGATATATTTTTTTTCATTTAACGACCACGTATTCGTTAAAACTATGGTATTTTGCTACCATTTTTTGTCGCTAAATTTTGGTCGCTAAGTACGCAGAATCATGTAGTGTTAAACTCGGAACCGTATGATTACAATGTCACGAGACTCAACAATTGAGTTCCATCTCACTATGTCATTGATCTCACCCTCCACACAATGTTCCTCGTTCATTTCATTGGGCTTATAAGCAACTGTTGTCCGTAGGATTGACAACCACTCATTCATTCAAATAGACCATTAATCGATTAAATCGAACAAAATTTAGGTTATTCAACAGAAGTAGATACATTGATATTTAGATTTAGAGCAAACTACTGAGAGTAGTTAGTAGTTTGATTTTTTAAAATTCACTCTTAAATGAACTGATTTATCATCCGCCAATCTTAAAAAATTCTAAGTGTAAATATTTTTAACTAAAATTTCTCTTAACTTGTTACTCATCATGTTCAAGTCGACCATCCAAATTTCTCCACATTTTATTTTTTAGATCTTTAAGAAGATAAAGTGAAGAAAAGTGAAAACTAGTGAATGTTATTTTATTTGAAGATTTTAATAGAGTTACATTTGAAGTCAAAATCTTCAAAATTCAGTATTGTGGACATGGTTGAGAGTAATGCTAATGATGGGTTCATAACCCCATAAAGCTTTAGATGACATTTTATATGAACCTCTTCCATTAGAATGATGCTCACATTGTTGAAGCACTTCATTTTGTTTTGTTGAAGCCCCACCATTAAATAGCTCTTTTTTATTTTTTTTTACTGCTAATATTAACGATAAAAATTTTTTAATTTTAATTTTAAATATTTATTTTTATACTATAAATAGATGAATGAGTGCTTTATCTTTTTATATTTCTTTTATCTCAAAATTAAATATAGCTTGTCAAAAACAATGAAGCCAAATTCTAATACACCATTCACTCAAAATTCAAATAATAAAAATTTTAAAAATTCTCAAACCAACCTCACCTATTTTTAATAATTACTATTATATTTAACAATTTTGTTATTAGTAATATAAAAAAATTATTTTATACAATTATATATGTGACATATTAAAAAATAGAGTAATTGTGGATCTCAACTAATTAAATATAAATCCTTACATAAGGTTTATATCTTTAAAAATATTTTAAAGAGTTAATATTTATAAGTAAGAAGTTAATAGAATACTGAGTTTACACTTTTATCAATTCTTGATGAGATTTACAATTAGAGGTGCCTTAATGGCTAATAGGAAATGTCATAAATGCAGTCATAAATGCAGAACAATACACTTTTCCAATATTGAGAAAGATCCAGTTCGTTGTCCGATTTGGAAGACCAACACTGCCTTTGTTTGGTGGGTTTATATTGTATTGGATCGTATTGTTAGGGTATCAAACCATGACGCACCAAATCGGTAGGTTATCATGATTTTGATAATTGTTGGACAATTTTAACCTTAATAGAAATAAAAATAAAATACATCACTTATGATCTGTTTTATATGTTGCAACAAAATATATTGTGAAAATCTTCGAGTTGATTCTTCTTTAAGTTTATAAGTTCTAAAATTTAAATAGGATTTGCTTAAAATATTTTGGAGAAACTATGCTATTAAATCTTCATTATGTATATGTATTTTTTTCTCAATTTTTTTTTATGTTTTATGATATAATAAAAACTAAATAATAGATTATATTTTTTAAAACGATAGAAATAAATTAATATTTTTTATTAATTTTATACCAATTATTAAATTTTTTTTAGCAATATTCCGTAATTTTAATTAATTTTATTTCTTAGCTTACTATGCTTGTTGAGTCGTCTAAGCTACAGTGTTGAACGACAGCATAAAAGGATGGATGACAATCTTTTATTTCTTTGCTTACTATGCGTGTTGAGTCGTCTAAGCAACACTTTTTTTTACATTTGGCCCTTATATTTTGAGGTACAAGTTTTCATGTTATATCATTTTACAGAATGGTCCTCAAAGCATGTCAAGTCCTTTCTTTAGTTGGGAAACCTCCATATAATAGGCATGTCAACTTGAGGTAGAGCACTAGGGACGATGAAGATGGAGGTACTTTTGAGAGGTGACTGATTTGGTGAATTTTAATATGTCTTTTTATAAAGATCTCATTGAGGACCGTTTTAACCTAACTAAAACTAACCGATTACAAAAAATTAAAACTGTTTTTATTAAATAAATTAAATATTCAATTTTTTTAACTGTAATGTCTCGAAAATTTTTTTAAAATTAAAGATTTTAAATAAATATATAAAAATGTGAATAAATTTTTTGCAGTTAGAGTTAAGAAAATAAGGTAAGTGAAAAATTAATTACGAAAATATAAACCTAGGAAAAATAATAAGAATCGGAATAAGTTAAACCGAGTGGAAAGGAGGTTACGAGTAAACAGTGAGTTAAGAGCATACAGGGGCAAAACCGTCCGAACCGAATGAATATAAGTATTAGTTTGTTCCTCTCTCTCTACAATCACAAATCA
>CANYCX011707930.1:0-15956 GCA_948193385.1 Breynia disticha f. nivosa | reverse complement strand
AAAATTGCAACTATAAACCCAAAATCAACCTTATGTAAACTTGGACTTACCTTAACTTTGGATGCAAAATCTCCACAGAAAATTCACCAAAAATTCTCCAGATTTTCCTCCAACTTAGCATCTAACCCCAGACATTTCATTTTCATTATTCTGCTAATAATGGAGCTTTAAAGATGTGTTTTGGATCCCTTTTTCCTTAATTCCCGAAAGTATGTTTCCATTATTTTTTTTAAATCTGTTTACTAAGTACGCGAGGTGGCGCAAAAGTACGCGGTTTCGTTGCGAGTCCGCGTTCTTCGTCCTCCACTGCGCGTATTCCAAGTCATCCGAATTTTTCTGATTTTTCTTAATTTATTTTACATCAACCTTAAATCAATCTTTCGTAAACCTTATATATTAACATTTTAATCATTAATTTAACTTCATTTATTGACGAAAAATTTTTAGAATGTTACAGTCGAAGTCCACGTGCTCAACCTCTGCCGACGCGTTGATCGTCTTTAGCAAACTCATGGATCCCAAGATTTCTCCGTAGCATGGGAGGATCCTATTCAGTACCCAATATCTGTAATTGGGCATTGAGGCAGTGGAGTTTCTTGGCGTGTCTTGCCAAGAAAAAATTGTCCGCAATCGGTCGGGATTGGTAAGTGCGCGCCCATTTCACGCATCTGAGGGACATATTCCTCCATACCGGACAGTTTTTCGAAGGATAGACGACTGGTAGGCCCGACGGTGAAAATTCTCTTTGGTGCCTCATCACAGATCTTCGACTGAGTCGAGGGGTCCAAGAGAATGAGACCCGGACCAGAGAAGGTGATCCCTTCACGGTAATGCTTCTCTGCTAACACCTTGCAGTCACCTTCGAGTTTGGGAACCTTCATGTCCATGGTTTAGGAAGGAAATTGGTTGCAGAAACATGAGGAAAGTATGAGAGAATGAAGGTTGATATTAGCAAAAGAAAAGCGTAAAATGGAAATGTCGATAGGTTCCTGTTTTATAAGCAACGATAGGCGGGAAAAGTGTGACACTCTAGAATGATCAGACTTATCCAGTTGCATTTAAATTGGGAATTTGATTAGTTTCGAATTTTTCGAGGAAAGAATTCGAAACGCCGAAGACGTAGTTATCGTAGAGTAATCATGCAATGCCATTCGCTCACGACAAGCCCAAGTGGTGCGACCAGCGTGCCTTGCATTTAATGCTCGTGATGATGGCGAGGCAATATCGAGGGAATATAATATTAAATGCAGATCTTGCATTAAATGCTAGACAAAAAGTCCCGAAAAGCGAGATCGATGTGACGCGCATGTATCACTTTTTGTCAGAACTATCTTAGTGGAATCCACGACGATTAGTCTCGACAAATCGAAAAGACTCGATTGATCGAAATCTGGTTGATCGATGATCTGCATTAAGTAGCTCTAAAAATTTGAAGGGAGACTTCTTCGCCCAAAACAAGAAGTGTTGTTCTCACAAGTCTTTTCGCGGGAGGGCATATGTTGACCTACAAAACATAAAAGTTCAGCATAGTCGCCTCCACGATGCGACAAGAGTCTTTCGCGTAAAAGGATTATGAAGACAAGACAAGATCGTAGATTCGAGGAGAATCGTTAAAACAAGCGAATGGTGAAGACTAGCGGAATGATGTGCGAGACAACATATTAAAAGAGCATCGACAGACGACATAAGCGACAGTATGGACGTCAGCGACAGCAAAGAATGGAGGAGTTCGCCCGGACAAGACCTATTAAGGTTCGCGTTTGGTAAGTTGGTGGCGCGAGTTCGATAAGGGAAAACTAGTTAAGAAAGGCGCGAACGGTTATTGAAGCGGTTGCTATAGTTCAAGCAGGAAACTGATTCGCGCATTTTAGAGCGGTTAAGCGGTTTTGAGCACACGATCCTTGAAAGCCCCTGAATGTTCGGATCATGAGGGTAACCGCATGCGAGACCTTTAAATACAAAACGACAAGCAGGAAAAAAGCACTCTCAACAAGCAGGATATCCCCGTTACCCGACGGGGACGGGGATGGTAGATAAAAACCCATCCCCGTCGGGTATGGGGACGGGGACGGGGGACTGGTACAGGTTTCGGGGACGGGGGCGGGGAATGGGGTCCCTGCACATACCCGTCCCCGTTGCCAACTCTAGATACAAACAATATTTTGCACCTAATAAATCTATTCTGAAAAACTCCGACCAACCTAATATCAAAGAGATAATTTTAGAGTTCACATTCATCTCCACAAAAGAATCAAATTTTGTTGGTGGTTATTGTGTGGAAGAGTTGTAATAGAAATGGGGAGTGAGAGGACTTGGTAAATATTATTTATTGAAGAGATATATTTTTTACTCACATTTGTATTTTAGTTATTAAATTAATAATATTTTTTATTTAATCTTCATATCAAATAAACTATAATTAATTTTATCAACTTTATTATATTTAATTAATAAATCTAAACGCCAACCGTAAAATAAATATAGATATTTTAATAATTATTTCACCTTTGGTTATTTACGTTTTTTAGACCCACAAGGTGTTGGTTGGACTGACAATCCAACCTTTCTATAACCAGGTTCAAGTCCGAGGAGAGTCGCCCAGTGAGGGAGGAGCTGTACCTCTCGTTCCGAATCAGGATTAGTCTCGGCTAATGTGTCGGGATACCGGGGTTCAGACTAAAAAATATAGTTTTTGTGGAATAAATTTCCAGGTTTATTCAAAAGCAAAAATTATGAAAGAGTTCTGAGAAAAGCATAAAGTGTAGAATTCAGTCCATTTTAGTCTCTCCAAACCCCTATCACCGAAGCTAAGCACAAATTCTCTCCAGCCAAACACTCTACTCTCCCTTTGCAAACATGGAGCTCCTCCGATCCAATCTCTCTCGCGTTCGCATCCCCGAACCCACCAATCGCATTTACAAACACGAGTGTTGCATCTCCTTCGACACTCCTGTACTGTTTCCACTTTTTCCCCCCTGCTCAATACGTCGTTTGATTGCCTTAATTACTAATTATTCACAATTTTTTCTTTATTTATCGTCGTTTTATTAGCTTGATCGATTATTCAGAAGCTTACATTTATTAATTGATAATTCTGGAAATTTTTCTTTTTATAGTTTTTGTTTTTATTTTTCTATGTTGCATTGCTTATTTTGTTACTCGTTAATACGGCGTCATTTTGTTAGTTTTATCACGATTGTTGATGACCTTGTACTTGTGTTGTTTATTCATTCTAGAGATCAGAAGGCGGATTATTTGTGGACATGAACACTTTTCTTGCGTTTGGGAAGGATTATGTGGGTTGGAACTACGCAAAAACCGGGAACCCCGTTTATTTGAACATTAAGCAGACAAAGAAGATGGTTCCGGAAGATAGACCGTCGAAAAAGCCCACACTGTTGGCAATTGGTATGTTGGTATTGATTCAAAGTGCTCTAGTATTGGTCTGTATTGATGGTCTAGTGTCCGCTGTGATATTTGTTTGGGATTTGTTATGTTTGTGTATTGTGGAACTGATTGGCGAAACAGTAGTTGACGAAGTACGAGGATTTACTTTATTATTTGAGATTGATGCATGCGTATTGACTAAATGAGTTTTAGCTTTTGTTTTTATTGATTACTTTTTTTTTTTGAATTATATCTTTGAAGAATTGTTTTGGAGGGGTTTTGCTTTTTGTTCTTGTATGGGGACTGGTTTTATTGAAATTGTGGTTGTTGAAGCATAAGGTTTTATTTTATACTTTTGGATGTGCAGGTGTTGACGGGGGATTTGATAAAAATGAACCCGAATATGAAGAAACTTGCTGTATCATCGTATTGCCTGATTTTGTCAGTTTACCATTTCCTTCAGTGGAGTTGCCAGAGAAGGTACCGTTTTGGTGTCTCAAACTGTTTTTCCTTTTTAGTTATTGTTCAAAGAAGCTGTTCTGTTGCAGTGAAGATTATTGCTTGAATTTTATTATCTTTTTGGTTGTTGAAGGTAAGATTGGCGGTTGATGGTGTTTTAATGGCGGAAGGTGTTGAGCGGAAAGAACAACTTGCTGCATGGTCTGCTGATAAGAAGAAAGTTAGTGCATATGCAATGGATTTAGTACAGATTAACAATGGTGTAACTGTACCTCCATCTGGATGGAAATGTGCCAAGTGTGATAAAACAGAAAACTTGTGGCTGAATCTTTCTGATGGAATGGTCCTTTGTGGGCGAAAAAATTGGGATGGAAGTGGCGGTAACAATCACGCTGTTGAGCACTACAAGGAGACCGGCTATCCACTTGCCATAAAGCTCGGGACAATTACTGCCGACCTTGAAGCAGCAGGTAACACTAGCATATTCAACATTGATGTTTTCTTGGCAGTGAAAACGATGATCTCCTATCTTAATATGAGTTGTGCTTTTGTTTGCTTGCTAAGCAACCCATGGAAAACCTACAAAATTTTTATTTCTTTTTCAAATGATTTTTCATAATAATTGGATGCCTTCATGGTTTTCCAATATTCTTTTTATGCTATAGATGTCCATCATTTTTGTCTTTTGTTCGTATTTATGTTCTTAGATGTTTATGTTACATGAATCCAAAAAACTTCTGTGTGTATATATCTTTTTGAAAAGGAGAGGGGGGAGGAAAGTGAAATTATTGTTTTAACTATGTTGTTGCTATCAATTGTTGTTGATTTTTTCTTGTTCATTGTTTCTGGTTGATTGTTGCTTGGTATTCAATTAATTATCTTCACTGTATTGTGGCAGCTCAGATGTTTTCTCTTATCCCGAGGATGATTCTGTTTTGGACCCTCTTTTAGCACAGCATCTGGCATTTTATGGCATTGATTTTTCATCATTACAGAAGGTATCTTGCCGCCATTGAATGCGTTATTGTTGATGTAGCAAATGTGTGTGAATAATAGTTGATCATAGATTTATTTTAACAGTGATTATTGTCGGATTTTGCTTTTATTTGATTGTTTACGTGGATTTTTTCGTCTTTTGTAATTGTCTCTTCGAGAAAATAGGTCTCTCTTATGTCTTATGCATGTTCTCTACTCTTCTTTTGACATTATTGTTTTGGAACTTTGTTAACTATTAGGTTTTAATTAATAGATTTTGGTTTTATGCTTACTCTTCTTTTCCCTTGAAATTGCCAATGGTCATTTTCCAGACAGAAATGACTACTGCCGAGAGGGAACTTGACCAAAATCTTAACTTTGACTGGAACCGTATCCAAGAAAGTGGGCAGGACTTGGAGCCAATTTATGGAACGGGGTACACGGGACTTGTGAACCTGGGAAACAGGTTGAATATGCCTTTCTAATGTACTCCCAGCAACATTTCTCTTTTGTTCAAATTCTTTTTTTCCTCATAATGTTTTATTTTGCAGCTGCTATATGGCAGCAACAATGCAAGTTGTTTTCTCAACACGTGCCTTTCAATCACGGTTAGTTTGCAACACATTTTGTATTTGGCTATGAACAGCATATTAAGCATGTGAAAATTTCCATGATTTCTCTTGTTTATGGGGAGAGATGGACTTGATTGAGTATTGGGCATATTGCAACTTTAATTCTGGTGTTCTTATTGAATCTTATCCCATATTTTGTTAGGTACTACATGAACCAAAGCTTGAAAATGGCATTTGAGATGGCTCCTGCTGATCCAACTGTTGACTTAAATATGCAGTTGTGAGTATTGCGAAGTTGTTAGTTTTTTGTATATTTCTCATTAAAACTGTACCCATAATTTGCTATTAAAATATCAATTTTTCCCCTTTTTTCGTATGTGCCTTTAACTTTGTTTATTAATTTTTGGCATTTACTTGGCAGAACAAAACTAGCCCATGGTTTGCTATCTGGAAAATACTCGGTTCCTGCCTTGGAGGTAAAAACAATCTGGAAATATTTTGTTCTAATGAGGTTTTATGTTTTTATTTTTTTTCATGTTTCTTTTTTGTATTTCTTACAGAAAGATGATGCCGAGGGCACTCAAATTTCAACGAATGATGTAAGCTCTCTTAAGAGCTTTCTGCCTTTTGAAAGTGTAATAAATTTGGGGATATTTTAAATTTTGGATAGCTGTATTGATTTGTTGATAAATGATCTAATATGGTTTTTCTGATGATATAGACATCTTTGTGGTAACTTGGATTTTGTGTTCCTATTCCTGCCTTTGAGCCATGCATACTTGTGACGCTAATGATTTTTCTTACACTTTTAGACCTGGATTTGTACTAGTTTCCTCTGCGTTTTATGCAATTGTTATTCCTTACCTGATGATGACCTATTAAATTTTCTCTACTTTTCTTATTCAATCTTTTGAAATTATCAGAGACAAGAAGGAATACCTCCTCGTATGTTCAAAGCTGTCATAGCTGCTAGTCATCCTGAATTCTCTTCTATGAGGCAACAGGTACACGTTCGTTTGATGGAACCTGGACTTTTTTTTGTGGAAACTTGATAATGATTGCTTTTGACACAATTGGATGACATATTCATATTTACATGAAAAAATGGAAATGATTTAATTAGTGAATAAACAGAATACGTAAACAATGACCCCTTGTAACGGTGGTGGAGACAAAATAGTTCTTAGAAAAATGGGTTTATAGTTAAATTCAATTCCATTTAATCTTGATGATACTGTTTCAAAATATCTCCTATGAATACTACAATACTATGCTTTATCATGAAGTAGAGTCGACATATTCTTAGGCAGCTTGTGGAAGATACTAAATCTACAATGAATACGCTTTTAGATAATTGAACTGTTTGAAGCATGTAATGGTACCATTATCCAGCATTGCAATTTCTCTGTAGTATAGGTTGATTAAGGGAATGCAACATATAATTAAAACAATCACCTGATTCATCAGTTGGCCTCAACACTAATTAGATATTTCTATTTGATTACTTTTTTGCTCAATGTATAATGATATATTTTTGTAGGATGCATTGGAATTTTTCCTGCACTTTCTTGACCAAGTTGAACGCGTTAATGGCACAAAATCTGTGCTGGATCCAGCAAGGAGCTTCAAGTTTGGTATTGAAGATCGTATCATGTGTATGTCTGGAAAAGTCACCTATAATAGAAGGCTCGATTATATTCTTTCTCTGAACATTCCATTGCATGAAGCTACCAATAAAGGTAAGCTTATTTTTTTGTTCATACTTTCATGTTTAGGAACATACCTCTTAACATTTATAAGCTGACCAAGTTATCGGTAATTCAGAAGAAGTAGAAGTCTTCAACAAATTGAAATCTGAAAAGAGTTCTGAGGGAAAGGATGTGTAAGTACATTCTGTTGGTGTATTCCTTTCCTCGAAACTTTTGCTTAAATGTTGAGTCCTTGCAGATCTTGTGATGAAATTGTGCGCCCAAGGGTACCCCTAGAAGCATGCTTGGCCAACTTTTCAGCACCTGAGGAGATACAAGATTTTTATAGCACCGCCTTGAAGGGCAGGACAACAGCACTGAAGTAAGATTCTTGACCTATATGATTGTGTGAAATATATTTGTCTAAAGAGGTAGATTGATTTGAGGTTTTTATTGTTTGTGTTTTTTTCTTTACTGTGGCAGGACATCTGGTCTGACTTCATTTCCCGATTATTTGGTCTTGCACATGAAGAAATTTGTACTGGAAGCTGGCTGGGTGCCAAAAAAGCTTGGTATTATTATTTTATTTGCTCGAGTACTTCTGTTTTGCATTTTTGTCTTTCTAAATTTGGTAATTGACATTTTTCTGCATTATCCTTTCAGATGTATACATTGATGTTCCTGATATTATAGATATTAGTCACATGAGAAGCAAGGGTCTTCAACCAGGGGAAGAGTTGTTACCAGATGGTGGTATGTGCTACAGTTAACTATATCCTTTCTCTTGATATAATTTCGAGCAAGCTAAAATATTGTGCTTCATGCTAATGCTATGATATTGCATTATATTGTAATTGGGGATTGCATTTTTCGTAAATTGTACGTATTGGTGAGGATAAGAAAACAGCCAAACAGGGGTGTTGGGTTGTGTTGGGAAGAATTTGGACATGGCTTCCGTACATGTAGAATCCAGTGATTGTTTTGCTATTATATTATCTTTACGTTTTCCTTACAATTTATTTGTTTAACCTGATCATCAGTCAAATGATTCATTGAGATTATTTTATCCGGGCATTTAGTGAATATACTTAACGATTGCTTGTTTCATTGTGCAAGTTCATTGCGGGTATCATAATAGTTGCATGTTATAAAGTATACTCCATGTCTGCTAGTGCTCTCATTCGCCATCCCTTTTGAGATGAAGGAAGCTCTTGGAAACTGTTCCTTAGTACTTGGTGGCGTTTCTCTTATGGGACTTGAATATTCTCTTTTCTATGATGTATTTATTTTGCAGTTCCTGAAGATACAATGGAAACCAATAACCCCGTGGCAAATGAAGACATTGTTGCACAGCTTGTCTCAATGGGCTTCAGCCATCTTCACTGTGAGAAAGCTGCCATTAATACTTCAAATGCTGGAGTGGAAGAAGCAATGAATTGGTTGCTTTCTCACATGGATGACCCAGGTATGTAAATTGTACCTCAAATTGACCAAATTTCTAGTTTTCAAGGAAGAAAAAGACTTGTTTTTATGCTGTCCTGGTGTGGTTGTTTTTTGATGATTTATTGAGCTCACGTGTTTTTGCAGATATCGATGCTCCCATCTCACAAGGAGAACAAGGCACTGAAGTTGATCAATCAAAAGTTGATACTTTGCTCTCATTTGGTTTTCAAGAAGACGTCGCTCGGAAAGCTCTCAAGGCTTCGGTACTGTTTCACATGCAATAAATGATTTTTTTGAAATACCAGGATGCATGTGAAAATGTATACTACCAATTGTGTCAAATTTTAACGACTCTAGAATCTCTAATTGGCAGGGTGGTGACATCGAGAAAGCCACAGATTGGATATTTAGCAATCCTGATGCTTCTGTTTCATCGGACATGGATGCTACATCTTCCGCAGCTGCTCCAGAGGATACTGAATTGCCCGATGGAGGAGGAAGTAAGTTTTTCTAGCACCATTTTTAGTTTTTCAACTTGATCGTTTCTATTTCGACAAAATGGTTGCATCCGTGGCTGCTTTCTCAAGTGAAGCATGTTGTGAGTTGGTGCAGGATACAAGCTTTTCGGAATAGTGAGCCATATCGGAACATCAACGCAGTGCGGGCATTATGTTGCTCACATTCTGAAAGATGGGAAATGGGTGATTTTCAACGACAACAAGGTGGGAGTTTCAGTTGACCCACCAAAGGACATGGGTTACTTATACTTCTTTGAAAGGCTTGATTAGCTGAACATCGCCTATTCTTTTCTCAACTTCATAGCTCAGGTAGAAGAGATGTAGCCGCAACTTGTGAGTTCAATTCTCGGTTTTAATTTTGAAGATTATATCATGAGCAGTATTTTCGATGTGTGTTTTTCGTTTTGGAAGCATCCATAACGTTTGCTTTAAAGTTGCAATTCGAATCGAATTAATTTTAGGCCTAATGTACAATCGTTATGGTCTAACAGTTATCAAAAACGCTAGATTAAAAAAAAAAGATGGAAATATAGTTTAAAAACTAAGTTGATGTTTTTGTATATATTGTAGTATTTGTGTGATCTAGTCTTAATTTAGCTTGAATAATGTTTACAATTTTACATGCATCTTTTTCTTTTTTTTTTATCTCTTTATTTTCTTAATCTAACGTCATTTAAACATCAAATTTATACTTAACAATTCACATCAATAAATTGTCATGTATGATTTTTTTTTCAAGTTGACAGCGATCCAATATTGTTTTGTGATTCATACATTAGACTTAAAATTGATTCAAAATATTAATTTTTGTTAAAATGCAACATCAACATTCTTACTCGAACATTTTTAAAAAAGAAAAAGAAATCAACTATAATTAATTTGTGATTCTGTCTACTACGATGATTATTTGAAAAACAAGACGCCAATCTTCCTTTTTAAATAGGGGTGCTTATGAGATCACCCGTCCCATAGTTCAGATAATTTATTTCTAAATTTTAGATTTGTCCTGTAGATTGAAAATATCCGTCTTATCCTAAAATTTTGGGATAGAACGGTATCAAAAATTTTAGAACGGAGAAAACGGTTTTGGGAAGTTACAGAGATCGAAGATTCTTTTAAAATGACTAAATTTTTTTCAAGAATAACAAGACAAAATATCGTCGTCATAAAAGTTAACAAAAAAAACTAAAAAACTTAGCACTAAAATTTCAATAATTTGTAACCATCTTCCTTTCTACAAATTATAATTAAAATCCAAAATATTCTCTTCATCTTTATTAATACCTGAAAAATTATGAAATAAAGAAAGTTAATCATAGACAAAAATTATATATATATATATATATATATTTCGGTTCTAGTTTCGGTTCTTCTCGATGAGATGAGACAGAACAGAACAAGACAGAATGAGACAAAAAAAGTTAAAGTCAACGAATTTTTTCGATTTCAGTTCTATTGAGACAAGTCTTCGGGTCAGATCGGAAATTTTCAAGTCTCCTTAGCAACCCTAATTTTTAAACATGATAAAAGGGATAAAATCATAAATGTTTATTTTTCACCGCCTAACGCTTGAGCCGAAGTTTTTTTTTACCCTAATCAATTTTTTGAATTAATTTTATATCTAACTTATGAACTATGAATTGTTGTACAATATTGTGTCTCTATTCGCATACATGTGACTTGACAGTATGTTGAAATAGATTGCTAAGAGTGAATTTTGGACTAAAAAGACATTAAATTAAAAAGAAAAAAATATAAATAAGAAGAAAAGTTGGAGATATATGTAAACAATATTATTTAAATTAAATTATAGTAAACTATTCAACAAATATCTTGCGTTTGGGGATGTGATAAAATCTTTTTTGTTTGTTTAAAGATGCCAAATAGATGTGGTTTAGGTTGGATTGATAATACTAAATTAGGAATATTCATTATCTCCTTTGATTTTTATAATTTAATTTCTTAAATAAATAGAGAGTAAATTTATAATATCGAACTCCAAATTTATATTAACTACAATATACAAAGCCAAAATATGTAATTTTTTTAAGACAAATTAAAAGCAATGCATTTTCACAAGATACAAAGTAAAAAAAAAAATGATTGTACATATGATTTCAGATATAAGGTTCATTTTTAATCCTAATGTTTGAGTCAAAGTTGCATTTTGATGCTAATCAATTTCGGGTTTAAAGTATGCATCATTGTACAATATTGCAACTCTGTTAGGATACTCATTGACTGAATCATATGTGACCTAACAGTTTATTGATGTGAATTGTTAAGTGTGAGTTTGAGATTAAAACATTATCAGATAGAAGAGAGAAAAATAGAGAGAGATAACGAAAGAAGAAGATAAGTTAGAGATGTAAAAAACATTGTTTAGGTTAAATTATGGAAGGATTACACAAATAATGACTTCAATTCAGTTATCAAACTACATTATGGAAAACAATGTAGTTCGTATAACTGTTGGACCACATCCACTACCATTAATTAGTCTTCTGATAGATATCTAATTTGGGCAATAATATACATTAAACAAAAAATTAATGTAAACAATTAATTTAAATTAAAATACAATTAATTTAAATTAAAATACAACTTCAATTCGAACGTTATAGTAAAAAATGAACTTTACCTCGATAATTTTCCATAATTTGGTGAATTGAATAGATTGTATGATAAAAATGAGAAAAAATAATACACTTTTAAGAATTGTAATTTACTAAAGCAGGTGTAAGAAAATAACACAATTATGTTAGCGATGACTTTTTTCTAATTTTTTACGTAACTTTCTTAACTTTGATAATTTTATTAATTATGCTTTACATTTCAACTTGTCAAGTAAAAAGAAAAAAAAAATTAGCAATTTTAGATAGACCTGACAACTTGGGTTGACTCGGATTGGATTTGTGTCGGGTTAACATGACCTGTTAAAATGATTAATTCAAATTCAAACTCGACCCATTTAATAAACGGGTCAGAAGGTGAAACTCAAATCCGACCCGTTTAATAAATGGGTTGGCGGGTTAACCTATTTTACTGACATAATTAGATAAAATTGATAATTTCTAACTAGAAAACGTGATTAAAGAGTGCACGATTATACACGACAAATGACACAAATTCAATTTTTTTAATATTGTCATAAATAATGATATTCGATAGAAAAATTCGCTAATATGATTAACTGATTTAATTAACACGAATTATCCTATTTATTTATACGAGTTAACATGTTAAATAAGTTAACATCTATTTATAATAAACTTCCAATTTAAATATATCTTTATATTTATTTTTTAAATATACGGTTTCATATCCACAAAATATATTGTGAACATTGATTTTTTCAAAATATTTACAACATATCCACAAAACATCCACAAATTGATCAATTTATAGATGCATTGTGGATATGTTGTGGACATTGATTTTTTGTAAATGTCCACAACATATCCACAAAACATCCACACATTGATCAATTTTTGTGGATATGTTGTGGACATTGATTTTTATAAATGTGCATTGATTGAGTTTATACTTTGGAATTTTTATAAATATTCGCAACATATCTACAAAACATCCGCACGTATAATAAATTAATATCCATGGCACATCCCAAAGCATCCATACATATAATTTTAAAGTGATACATTCACAAGTAATCCACCAACAGTCCACACATATAAATTTAATGTGTCACTAAAAATTCTAGCCGCCATTCTATACAGAGTTCATCTACACATTATTCACACCTTATCCACAACATATATATACAAACAATTTTTTTTAAAATTTTTCTCGAACTTGAACGATCTCTTCTATCATCTCTGCACCTTCATCTTCTCTCGTAAAGTAGCCAAAATAATAGACTCACACCATTGCAAGAACTATGAAAAGTGGAATTAGAATTCACGAACCTAGCTAACAGTGAAAGATAATGTTGAAATATGTACAAGCCAATCGGGAACTGCAAGATGTCACAACATAATCATAAGAAAAAATAAATAACTTATAGCAGCCAATAAAAAAATATGTTTGTGGATGTATCCATCTAATTGTACTTTGTATCTGAGGATATCAAAATTTTATTTTTTTAGAAACAAACTGCATGGAGGTGTAGATACAAAGTTGATAAGAAGGAAGAAAAAGAGAGAAATAAGGAGAAAGAGGAGGCGTGATACTAGATTTTTTAATGTTTGAGTGTTTCATGGGGATTATGGTGAGTGATTTAGGGAGATTTAGTCATTATATAGGTTGTTATTTTTTGAGATAAGTTTCAAAATATGTTAATTAAGGAAATAATTTTATTTGGTATGTCATAAAAGGAAATTTGAACCTTTAAACTGGTATTTATGTCCTTTTCCGAATTTTTTTAACAGGTTATAAACGAGTCAACCCATTTACGATCCAAATCCATTTATACCAACCCAAATTCGCTTAACTTCGTGTCGAGTCATGTTGTGTCGGATTGACGGATCGGGTCAACTATTGTTAGGTCTAGTTTTAGATAGTGGAACAATTTTGTGATATTTATTTCGTATTCATCATTAAATAGTTGATGATACAATAATCGTAAGTTAAATGTTAATTTTAAGAGTTAAGAACGTCAATAACAGAATTAAAAAAAAACGTCAATAACATTTACTGAAATTAAACAAAAATGTACATTCATATTTGGCCATCAAATTACTAATCTAATAAATAACATATTATTTCACACTTGTATCATCACCATCATCATCTTCTAGTGACATGAAAATTTCATCAATCTCCTGCTCTCTAAAACATCCTTCTTCTGGAGAAATCTTTCAGATATAGCCATTAACGTCCGGGCAATTTGGCATCTCAAACATCAGAACGTTACTACAATAACTGTCCCTATCATCTTCATTGCTTATATTGACATAATTTGTCGATGAAGAATTCAATGGAGTGGTGCTTGATGATGGCGATAGAAGTGAGCTATAACTTAATTTTGGTAGATTTTCAAATTGAGGATTCATAATATTTTGAATATCATCATTATAAACACAACTTTCCATAAAATCTTCTCTAACTGTAAGAGGTTGCTCATTTGTTTGCCATGAACTAGTTTGGCATCCTTGGCTAGTAATGGTGTTGTTGCGAAGTTGCTCCAAATGGGTTTGCATGAATTGGCCATGGTTTAGATATTGACGACTTACGTCTGAATATGACTCGACATGGCTTTCACACTGTTGGTTTGGTTGTAAGCTCCGAATCTGATCTCCAATTTGGGTCGTATTTGCCAAGAGAGAGTTGGCCATGTTCAAAAGATTAGGGCTCAAAACGGTGACACCAAGATTAGGTAAACTTGGAATGTTGAGTTGAGAAGAATTATGGCTATGGAGAGTGGAGTTGAGGAGAGAGTAGAGTTGGAGAATATCAAGTCTTGGCTTATGAGTCACAGGATCAATTCCCATTCTCAACAGTCTTTTCTTGATGTGAGTGTTCCAATAATTTTTGATTTCATTATCAGTCCTTCCAGGCAAATGAGCAGCAATTGCAGACCACCTAATAAAAGGGTAAAACCAGCAGAATTTTTTTAGAAGAGTTAATTTTGATAGTTCAGTCTATGGAGTAGGTACTCCATTATTGTGAAGTTAAAAACCAATTAAAAAGGTACGAAAAGTCGTAAGAGGAGAAGAAAAAATGATATTCTTACTTGTTTCCCAACACACTATGCAATTGGATTATGGTACCTTCCTCTTCGATAGAAAACTTGCCTCGCTTGATGTCTGGCCTCAAGTAGTTCGTCCATCGAAGTCTGCAACTCTTTCCACATCTTCTGAGTCCTGCATGCATGCAAAACAATTTCACAAATCCTTAAATCTTTTTTTGTTCCTTCTAGCCTTTACAAGTCACTAAATATTTGGAAGTGTTCATGGTCATACCAGGTCGTTTCAGACTAGAAACATTACGTTTCATACTTATAAAACAAACTTAACTGTTTTCTTGAGTTTTTAGTGTTATAATTTGAACAAACGTGACAAAACTGTCGCTAAAAGTATTAAACCGCGTGAAGCCGTTCAACATGTGAAAGAAGAAACTTTGCACTATTAGATACCCGCATTCTTAGGAAGAGTCCTCCATCGGCCATGTCCATGTTTCTGGATATACTCAATCAACTTTTGATCTTCCTCTGAAGTCCATGGACCTCTTTTTACTCCACTTTCGTCACAGCATTGATACTTTCCCATAATGGATCTCCACGACTGTGTATGAAGCCAATAAAGTGAGTATTGTTTGAAGTAAGGGAATGGTAAGATCGAAAGGGTAGAGAAAGGTGAAGAAAGGAAGTAACTAAGAGAGGAAACACAAGACGGGTAGGAGTAAAAGCATGTTGTTAAATATATAGTAAGCAACAAGTGGAAGTCAAAGGGATTTTTTTTTTTTGACATGAAGTCAAAGGGATTTGGTGCCGCCCATTACGTGTCTTTTTCTGGAGAAAAAATTTCAGATCAACATGCCATATATATATTAATATAAAGTAGAATACATTACCAAACGTGCCTTGGTTTTCAGTAGTGTCTGGGGCTGAACTTGGTAGGGGGGACTGCGGTTCAATCCCCCGCAACGCCGTTTGGGTGGGGAATAAAATCTAACCACCCGGGACCCTCCCCGAACCGGATTAGTCTCGGCCCAGTGGGTCGAGGATACCGGGGCTCAGACCAAAAAAAAAAAGTAGAATACACTGCAATTAATGCATGTTGATGTGTAATTTTATGGAATTTTTGAGATAAAAATTAAAAAGTAAATACATTTAAGACATCAAATATAGATTTATATTTAAGGTATTAAATATATTGTAAGTAACGCCCCAAAAATACCCAGTTTTAAATTCGACAGAAACGCAGAAAAATAGTGTGGAACGGGATGGAGAACGG
>CANYCX011707925.1:0-11582 GCA_948193385.1 Breynia disticha f. nivosa | reverse complement strand
GCCGATTTTGGGATGGCCGTTAAGGGGTGATCAATATTATGATGCTAAGTTGGTGGTGAGTCATTTAAAGATTGGGTAATATGTGTGTGAAGATTTGTCAAAGATGGTTAAAAAGGATGATATAGTGGAAGGTTTGAGAAGTTATAGGGAATAAGGAGATGAAGAAAAGAGCAGAGGCAGTTGGTGCTAAATTTGAGTTGGGATTTCCTAAAACTTCAGTTGATGCTTTGAATGCATTTAGCAAGTTGTTTACAGAAAAAAAAAAAAAAAGCGTACAGATGGTTATATTGTTATTGTTGCATCTGTAATGTAATATGGTCAGTGAGTGGCATTAGCTATTTCAAGAATTGAAACGACTGCATAAGTAAATGGATTGGTTGATTGGTTTATCAGAATTGCTGGCTCATGTTAATCAAATAATTCAAGACTGAATCAAACAAAAAAAATCATGACAAAGATGCTCAAATTTACTTGCAACATTCTCTCATTTCTACCACCAACTCCCAATCTACAATACGCATGCGACGTTTTTTTTTTCTTTTCATTTTGACGAGAATGTATGAAGACGCTATTTTCCCTTTCTCCCTCTAATGCAAAATTCCAACAGGAAATACTGATAAGAAACCAGCTGAATAAACCTGAAGGTCAACTACATATAAATTTATACAAACGAATTCTTGTGTAAATCGGTATGTATGTGCGTCAGTCAAGAAGGATCTGGTTCAAGTTTTGGAACTATAGCAGAAGAAAGCTCTATGTGTGACACCCGGACTGCCCCAATCAACCGCTCTGGTAGTTCTTCAGTAGTATTTGCCTGCCAAAGGGGATAATTTTTTTGGAAATATTTAATTGTACACATAAAACTCAGAATACTTTAGGACAAAATAATCCAGTGGATCGATGATAATGAAAAGATGTCCCTCATTGTGCGTCCAACAGCACATCAACCTCAATGGACCAAAAACACCAGACAAGCTTATTTTAAGTCCGCTAACATTCCAATGTGCAACTAACATGGCATGTTTATATCAGATATAATGCTCACAATTGACACTTCATAACTTTGTTCCTTAGATTATGCACTGCAACCTCTTGGATAATTCTGACGAAAAAAACATCTTGGATGATTGCAGGCCACATACAAATTCAAATTGAAGTCTCAAATGCAGTCGCACATACCTGTACAAGGAATGCCATGTCAACAACCAACGATGTAATTACACCAACTACAAGTCCCAGCACTCCATTAGCTACTGTAGAAGAACCAATGTCAACGTCAACCTGCAGGTACCCATATAAACCAAGTTAAACAAACTATAGTGTCGCATAAGCAATTCCAAAGGTAAATATTTCATCTTTTGGTGTTTACTTCCAAATACTTTGGTCCACGGATATAGGTGCAATCGACTGCCTTTCCCAATAAACAAGGGGTACTTCCCACACTTTGCCGAACAATCCATGAGCCCTGGGTAAACGACAAGAAAATGTTGGTATTGTCAAATTGTAATTTCAAAAAATGAAGTTTATGTATTTATTACAATCAAATATCAAAATGTTCCAGAGGTAAATTTGATGTTAAATATGAAAATGCAAAGCACAACACATCAGTGCCAACCAAGACAAATCTTGATATTCTAAGAAACAACTTTTACCATACATGAAAGCAAAGATGCACACCTTTGGAACTGCTGGAATAAGTTTAAACCTACTATTGCGGAACTCATCATCTCCATCAACAAACCGTTGCAAGAGAGACCCAGGTGCTAATTCTTTTGTTACAAAATAAAATACCATACTGTAATGTGTGGAACCAGGTACCTACAAAGTGTATGGATTTATTTTTTTCCCATCTAACAAAGATAACCAACTTAAACTGAATGATGAAAAGTACTTACTTGTACATTGAAAATAATGGAGAAGAGCCCTTTCTCAGAAGCAACCTACACAGAATCAGAAAAGGCTCATTGGTCAGTCAACATTCCTAAAATACAAAACATCTCAGCAAGAGAAAAAAATTATTCAGACCTCACAAGTCACAATCAGAAATAATCAAATATTATCAAACAACGAGTGAAGAAATGGTTGGATATGTCCAGCATAACAAAAATAAAATTCTCTGAATCTTGCTTCGTTAAGAACAGACATAATTGCTGACAATCCACCCATAAAAGTGCGCACAACATCTTTAAAGGTAGCTTCTTAAAACTGATTTATGAGAGAATTGTGGTTATCCTAAGTGGAAAGATCTGCACATACCAATCAAACATTTGGCTCTGAAATATGTGTCAGAAAACCCAAAAAAGAAAAAATCTCACGTCTGAATTTGAAGTTTAATAAGATTTAAAAGAAAGAAAAGCGCATGATCTTGACACTCGTACTGATAGCCACTTGAACAATGGGGAGGAAGAGACGAGTTGGATGTATTCTTACTTGTGCTGCACATCCTTGACGCCTAGCAACATGGTCCATTCTTTTAGTATCTTTGAACCAGTCAACAGCAACAAGATCCATTAAATGTTTTCCGGCAGGGATCTTCACAAACAATTGTAGAAAATGCAACAGAAGTAAGCCCAACATGGTATTAAGATGCTCGCACAAAAGTTGAGAAAATTGTGCATAGTAGAGAGATAAATAACACAATAATTAAGAACCTTAGTTCTGTCGTAAACAAAATGCTTGCTACGAACTCTGAAGTTGCTCCCATCAGAAATTCGCCAGCAGTTACGAGCATTATCACGGTCATCATGACGGAGATTACCCGAAAAACGGGATAAATCAATCTGATCCTGAGATTCTTCTTCAATGACTTCAAAAATGTAGAATAGAATAAGAATGTAAAACTTCACATGTACGATGGAAATCATCCATAAAGAAAATGCACATGTTTATTCGTGTCCATCTATGTATACATCACCGTTTCCATCTACCTGTTTTCTTGATATCCTTGTCTTGCTTTATTGGGTACGTCTGGAAAGAAAAACAAAACAATTATCAGATGTGTTCTATAAAGATATAAAATGAAGCTAAGGAAGGAAATTATACATCATGTTCTTCCTCAGCTACTTGATATTCTTCATCATCATCAGAGTACTCATCCAGGTTTGTTGAGTTTCTGCCTACGCTATTCATTTGATCTGCAGAGAGGGAAGTATGAACAGAAGATTCTTGCATCTTTGAATTTTTCTGGGACGAAGCAGAAGCAGAAGCCATATTGACCATAACAGGGATTCTTGGAGGAGCGCCTCTTTCATCTGTTTGAGCAAACCATTCACGTAGTCCTGGAGAAAAAGAGTAGAAATGGAGCGGCAAATAAGATCATAGATCAAACAACTGTTGGAATTAAATGGGGGCACAAAGAAAATCCAGTGACTAGTTGAATATATATTATTTTAGTTCCTGCACACTTACTGCTCAGACAATTCTTTCACATCAATAGTTTGTAAATGACAAATCACAATCCCAATAAAATGTTCTTTTAATGAAATTATGAGGATTTAAAGGTTCCTTCTTATTTCCGCTCAAAATAATCCCATTCTAGAAAAAAACAAAAAAAAATTAAGATGCACAAATTTCGACCCCAATGTAAGAAGTGTGGCATCTTAGTTTTACCAAGTTATTATCTACAAGTTCTCACAAGAAATGACGGAATCAAATCCACATGTTGTCATAATTTCATACACATATCAACAAATTACATAAATGGGAGCTAACCGGCAACACTATTTAACATCTGAAGAAGGCAATGTTGCTGAAAAGATGGAAGATAACCCACTCCCCACCCTCTTAAGTCAATTTGCATAAGATGCTGAACTTGCGTTCTCGCTCTGCCATTACGGGACTTTAAAGGGGATATGTTGTATCCACCACCTGCACAACCATTACAAAGCAGAAACTAAAATGATGGCAACAATTCCAACCTAATAAAAAATGCAACTTTTGTGGCACATACTCTCAACATGAGCTCGCACATAACCAGGTTGTGGGCCACAGTTCTCATGCTCCCTAGATTGAAATAAAACAACTGCACAACAACAAAAGACATTTCTAAATCTTGCAACAAGAAAATTGAAAAGATAAAGAAGTCACATGCGAGAGATCCAACTCACCGTAGCTTCCATCATCGTTTCTCCGCCAATAGCGCACATAGCAGAGATCACGAGGCCAAACAACCCTGAGAATTGAGATCATTAATTAAAACAACCTGAAATGTTTAGAATCAATCTTAATGCTATGACCACTACATGTATCAAGGCTTCAATGGTCAAACTTCAGCTAACTACAAAAGTTAAGCAAAATTAATTAACTTATGCAAGGAGATGTTTAGCTTTTTAAGTTTAATAATCCAATCTACAGTTCAAAATTTCATAAATGAGCCAAAAATAAGCTCCTTAAAACTAGGCTCATCCAGCTTAGAACAAGCACGAGTGGAAACATATTGTTAAAACTGTGTTAACTACTAAAGCAGAATCCAAATATGAAATACATATAGTTTATAATGAAGTAAAAATCAATAATATGACTTGTTCCAAAGCAAATCATACAAAAATGGTTTTGAACATTTATGATCTCCATTCAATTAATATGTAAGAATTTCAAATTTTCACTCAAAATGACTGAATTTGTGTAATTGAAGCTTTTCCTTGGCAAAATCACGTTATACACAAGCTTAGCCTAGATAATGTCAGTCCAAAAATTCCAGAAAAAAAATGTTCATAACAAACTAATTTTGTGAATCTTACGATGATTAAAACTTGGCTCACTTGCAATCAAAGCCAAGATTTTTCAGGGCACATGAATTTAGCATTCTAAAATTCGAATGTGACAGGTCACCAGAGAACATCTACTGATGCAAAAACAATTTGCAGTGGCAGGGGGTTTTTAAAGGAGGCAAGGGCTAAACTGGTTCGAGATCACCACATCTATGAGTACTTAATAAAAAAGAAAAGACTCGCCCATCATATGCTTATTCAGGAGGATAAAGGATTACATCGGGAACCATTCCAGCTGAAGTCTATGATAAAGAATCGCTGTATGTCCATCCACCTCTTCAACTAAACTACCATACTGGAAACTGCAATCCCATCTGCACAAAAGATGGTACTTATAATTCACACAAACAGTCAAAACACACAAAGGAAAACAATTTAATACCATGTGTCCAAATAGTCACTTAATACGAGCCTGCCATGCATAAGAAAGTTTCTAAATCAACTCGGATTTTCTGATGATGCACAATGAAAGACCATATGGTATACTGGCTTAGGTATGATGATGCAAGCAAAAATAAGGTACCTTGATCATTTCCTCCTTCAGTACAATGATAACTCAAAAAAGTAACCTACTAGGAGCAAAGGACATTATGATCCAAATAAACGAGAAAACATAAATTTCACAGCTTTCTGATTTAATCATGATTCAGCAGCTGCATCAATTTTGCTCACTCATTAATTCTAGGATAGTCAATTGATGAAAAGAAGACACATATACATAATTTAGACAATATATGTCATCTTGCTCATCATAATAGTATGCAACCATTAGGCTTCAAAGTTCAAATTTCACATTTTAGGTTGTTCTTCCACAGTAAAAATATTCAAATTAGTCTTAGAATTGTGAGCATGGTCAGTGTAATGATACAAGTAGCCTCAAAACATCATGATGAAAAAGGGACAGGTATACAGGACACTAAGCAGAGTGTACAAATATTCTCAAAATATGCATCTTCATGCAAGATTTGTCGGCTGTAAATTGAAGTTATAAATTGTCATGTATGTAAAAGTAAAATGTTTCTAGAACATATTGAAAATTTTCAGTTGAAATAGGAAACACCTACTCAAACCGTGTTCCATCCATGCTCATTACAAGTTCAAATATTTCTTCACATGTAGCCTCAACAACGCCCACGGCTTTCATTGCCCTACTACAGCTCCTAGGCTTCAACAAGAATAGTATGTGATGTACCACTAACAAAATTTGCAGTAAAGGAAAAGCCAATCACATGAACATTAAGGAGAAAGATTGTTCATACTAGGTAATCAACTTCAAGTAGTTCTTCAAAAATGCGGAGCCCTGAAAATTAGAATGAAAAGCTAAGTTTAACATCAGAAATTATACAGCAATAATATGGTCTTGTTTCATTTACACGAAAAATTGTAACAATATTTGCTTGAAATTTATCAGTTATGCACCTACAAACTTCCCATCAAGACAATAAAAATTACTCACCATTTTGGCATTGTAGAAGCCTCCAATACTTTCTAGAAAATGCTTGATTATTTGCATTCTGATTTGATAATTCAGTGTCAAATTCCTTTGTCCAGTCAAAAACTGACTCAGGAGGACCTATCACAGTGAAGTCAATGAGATTTTGCTTTGGACTGTATTAAAATAACATCAAGGTAGGAAGAATGAATTTGAACCATTTCCAATTGTTGTTCTGCGCAATAAATTTGGATGAGCATCATCATCTTCATCCTCCTGTGCACTAAATCTGAGCCACAAAAGTTCATGTATAGTCCATTTTAAATTTCCCTCATCTATGTAATCAAAAATTTTTAGTCATAACTTAACAGAAAATCGAATAGTTTGACATTGCAATGGTCCAGAAACACCAAGAACTAGAAGATCTTATTTAGTTCTTCAATTAATGTAAGAAACATAGACCGTGTTTACTTGTGCTTAGATACTTGTACCAATAATAGCTGAGAAATAAAATCCCAAAGGGCCAAGTTCCTACAAATAGCAAAAAGTGGAAATAGTGTCATAGGTACTCACTGACTTTCATGGTCTGATGATGAAGCAGTTCTCCCATTATCCATCCCAGATTTATATTCAAATGATACGTATTTATTACCATTCACAACTTGGGATTCCTGATGCTGCACATATTTGCATGCAAAATATCATGTCAATGCATTAAGAAAATGAGAGTAAATGCCTGAATGCATGATACAGATATATCGGTGATGAGTCCAGAAACATTGTTGAATTAACCGAGAACATTATAACAAAAATGGGACAGATCATAAGGGCGTCAAACTCACACAGAGATATAAAGAGTCCTGCTATGTCTGAAATTGAAAAACAAAAAGAGAAAAAAAAAAAAGGCATGAAACGTGCCAGAAATATATGATGTCTGTATAAGAAAGAAACCTGGTCGATAACAAATTCAATCTTCTCTTTCCACACTAATGCTTCCTGAATGTTGAATGCTGCCATCTGGACAATAACCAGCACCACATAATTAAAAGTTTTTATAAATATATACATGCAGATCAGATGGGCAACAATAACATTCAAATGAGAAATATGCAAACGGGGACAAATGAAGGCAAGAATAAAAAAAATGCAAAACACAAAGAATACCCAAATCATCATAATAATCATACTGTCACAACAAAACAGTTAAACAAGTTTGGAAAAAAAACAACAATTGGAATTTATTTTAAAGATAAAATATAATATAAAACCAAACAGTGTTATGACAACTATAGCAGTTCAAACTTACAAGTCAACAGAGTAAATTATTCCATAAATTAAAAAACAACAGAGAAAATCAATTCTATTTTGGCAAGAAAAGATTGAACTATTCTTCCAAAATTCCATCTCCACTTTCTAGTAAACATTGAGAATTTTCGAAAAGTTAATACACTATAGATGGTACAAGATAATTAATGAGTTGAGGTTCTATGCCAATTCATGGTTCTAATAGAAACAAAAGCAAGAATAACTTACCGTGATTCTGTGGTTCCTTTCTTTCTTGTTGTACACTGACAAAACATAAACCATCTGCAAAAAGAATGGTGTGTAAAATAGCAGACTCATTGTGCCCTATTAGATGCTTTCTGTTATCAGGTTAACACATTAATATTATAATAATCACAACATCATTACAGTCATAAAAAGCCACATTACAGAGAAAAGGAAATAAGATATGAACAATTTAACACATCAAAAAGGAAAGGAAAGGAAAGAATAGACGAAAGAGCAAATAATTGCTCCAAGACTAAGCATGACACCAATTCATAACTCAGAATTTGCTTAATCGAACTACTGTTACCCTGATGGTAATCTTTTCTCACAACCGTAGAAGAAAATTATGTACCAACTATTCCAACAATAAAAATTGACAATATTTCTTATTAAATGAAGATGAATTTGATCCATTACTCAGATTTTGCATAATCAAACTTCTGTTATGCCTCATCTTATCAATAAAATTCACCTAAACAACAGTAAACAATGATCATTTTACCTCAGAACAAGCATTACATATCAAAATTAACAGAAAAAACACCACTTGCAGTACTAACAGAAAATAAAAAACATTTTAACTAAATGAACCTAAACATCAAAATTAAATTAAGAATTCAGGAATCCTGACTTGATACATATTTAAAACTTAAATAGCATGTTGGTGTAAGTTGCATTGGTCATTAGTTGATGAAAATAGAGTTTTAACGAGCAATTACTTGTATTTGTAAATAAAATGCGCTTAGATTGAAAGGCTAAACACTGCGTCCACCAAAAGAAAGTTTGTCCAAATAAAGTAGAACAGAATAAATTTGAAAGTCACATCTCCTTTGCTTGGACCTAGCTATAACTAACATGATTGAATTCATCCACAACTGCTTTTATCCAATTATTCAGAAACGATTCTTGAGCAGATTTCAGAAAACACATTCCAGACATCATTTGTATTAAAACATGAATCGATGTAGAAGACAATGGAAGTAAATAAGAATCTATTACAGTAATGCAACGACAACTGTCCAAACATGCAGTGAGAGTGGAATAAGAGAATTGAAGAAGAGAAAGAAGTTACATGTCCATGCTGCGTCTTCAAACCGCGATCCTCAACCCTACAATTCCCATCAATCAACATTGTCTTTATTGGCACCTAAACAACATCAAAACCATCCAAATTTCAAACGAACAATCCACCCCACAATACTCAGACCATAATTGTGAATTACCTGATTGTCCTGAGGCTTTCGCTTGTAATAAGCAAGAAGTCTCGGCTCCAACACGAAATATCTCATGTGAATGAACGATCGACCGATCTTTCTCCTCCCATACCGAACCATCCATCCTTCATATATTACCTTCGACATTTCAAATCTAGCGATAAATCACTAATATCTCGCGAGATCACTGCTTTCTACTTCTCTAGGTCACTTCATCGCCACACAATTACAAAATTCGGATTCTCATGTTTTTAAAATTCTAATCCAATGGAAACCTAAAATTTCAATTGCAATTTATCTCAAGGAAAAGTAAAAAAAAAGGTGAAACTTGACTTGGACACTAAAAAGAAGAGCTTGAAAATGAAAAAAGGAAATTAAAAAAATAAGAAATCTTTACGAGGGAGAAATGTTTGTTAATTTTATTTTGGTTGGAGCTGAAGATATTATTATTATTTATAGGTTCGCCGGGATCGGTGAAAGAGGAAAACTGATGGGAGGGGTTAAAGTGACAGGAGAGCGATATTATTGTGACGAACAAAATTTGGAGAGATCCCACGTGGAGTGGTGTGATTGAGGAAGGAATTTTGAAAGGAGGTTTGTTTTATTGATTTTTGTCTTTAGTGATTGTGCGGGAAATGTGAAGGTAACAACTGGTGCTGGAGTTTTTTTGTCACGAATAATTTTTCGGTCTCTGAGTTTCTAATATTAGTTTTGTTGGTCCCCACCGATTAAAAATTTACTACCGTTAATTCTTCTGTTAAATTAAGCTAATGGAAAGGTTGAAATGTTACTTTTGCCCCTGCCATGTGTATTAAAGAGGAATCGGTAAATTAAACAAAAAGATTAAAGGGACTGGTAAATTAAGCGAAGGAATACATAGATGAACGGTAAATTATTTACTTCTTAATCTATTTACAATGGCGGAGGAATTAAAATTTCGATAATAAAAATAGATTTTAATAAATATACAAAAATATACATAAATTTTTCGCAAATTATTTTAAATAATAATTCGGTAGAAAGGATGAGAGTTAGGGGAAAATAAAAATCGGAGGTTGTTGAGTCAACCAGGATAGAGAAACACGAAGAAATGGTGAACCAATAGTACCCGGGGGTAAAACCGTCCAAAACTGATTCCTATATGTACACTTAGTTCCTCTCTCTCTACACTTCACATACATCTTCTCTCTCTTCTCCTTACCATCTCTCTAAAGCTGAAAACCCTAGGAATTGTCTTTCCTCGTGAAACCCTAGTATCAGGGAGATTTGGAATCGATCGAGGATCGAATTTTGGTAAGAATTTCTTGTATGATTTGGTGAATCACGTTTTTATATATATACCCTAGTTTCTGGCTTTAAATCTCTTTCGTTTAAGCTCCGATTTGAGCAAATAATGGCTCGTTGGAAAGCTAAACATGTGTACTATCTGTGGGTAACCATTTTTTGTGTTAAAATGTGTTTTAGGTGTCCGAAATTGAAGTTTGAAGGCAAACCTTGAATAGTGACGAGTTTGGGTTTCCTAACCCGAGCTTCTTTCCTGAGTTTCGTTACTTAGGTAAGAATTTTCGGACCCTATTGAGATTGTTTTGATCATCAAT
The DNA here is from genome assembly GCA_948193385.1 of Breynia disticha f. nivosa. NCBI lineage: Eukaryota > Viridiplantae > Streptophyta > Magnoliopsida > Malpighiales > Phyllanthaceae > Breynia > Breynia disticha. Next base: position 1,018 of record CANYCX011707925.1, on the reverse strand, counting down.
TTGATTGGGTGTTAATGGATGAAAGAGATTGGAATAAGTGTAGGAAAATGTGTAAGGTTTTTGAAAGATGGATCATAAGAATTTAAATATAACGATTGCATTGAATCATAGGAATCGTAAATTTAATAAAAGGGAACTTATTTAGAACATTAATGGTGGTTGGTGAAAGAGGGGAAAGAGGGTTAGGTTAAGGGTAGTTGAAAGACATTAATGGGAGGAAGAGGAAAGATAGTGAAAAGGGAGTATTTAAGTGAATAGGCATATAGGCATCTTTAATTTATCGTCTTTACACAGTGCCATGCATCTATGATTAATTTAATTCATAAATTGTGTAATAGTAGGTCAAAATCACGGTGAGGAAGGTTCCCAGCCGGAGCGTTAGGCGTTGCTTGTCAGGTAAGCAATATGAATGCAACATTCCTTGTTTGTTTGTTCTTTGGTTATGAAATGTCTGGATTTTTATATACAATGTGATGCTTGTGTAAGTTGTGTGTGTGTGCTGTTGAAAAGGATACATGATGTGCTGTTAATGTACATGGATTGTGAGATTGACTGTGATATACCTAATGTGATGGTTAGGTATAGAGTTGTATGATTTGTATGGGTTCGATATGAATGTTGTGGTTTAGAGTGTCTTATATGACATAATGAGTATATTCTCATGTTGTTGGTTATGTTTGTGAAACCCAAATTCTTTTAAATCCATTTTCAATTAATACGATTTTAGGACCATATTTTTTTCTTTTTAAACCATTTGTCAATTGAAAGAAATGAATAGAACATATATATGTATATGTATGAAATCAAACGTGGCATACATGCATTTCTTTAAAACAGATGAATACAGATGAAGGTATCAGAAGTGCGGAAGCAAAGGTTCACGGTTTAAAACAATGCAAGTGCCAATAAAAGCCTATACTGATATATATAAAGTTATACAAAATCCAAAATGTGGAAAATCCCCAAAAGGTGCTAGGAGCCGACCTAACCCGTCCGTATCACACGCCGTGCTCCGCTC
>CANYCX011707871.1:0-10227 GCA_948193385.1 Breynia disticha f. nivosa | reverse complement strand
GAACGAATTTCTGATTTCAAAATTCTCGAAATTCAACCTCTAAATATAATTGTGGTAAACTCCCCGTTATTTATTGCTCATCAAATAATTATTTAAATGAGCGTGAAGAATTTTATTATCTCTCCCTTCGTAATAATTTACTTGTCGTCGTTTTCCATTCACGATCGACTTATACATTTACGATTTTTAATTCTTTAAATCTTTTATATTACTAACCGAATTATTATTAAAATTAATTTGCGAAAAATTTACGTACATTTTTACGTATTTTATTTATAATGTTGTATTTTAATAAAAATTTAGGATGAGGCTCCTCTATCACTGCTCGCAACTGACCCTGTTGTACCTCTGCCCCTACCTCGGCCACCACTGGCTACAGCTGCAGGCTCACTGCTCTGTGCGACAGACTATACTGGAGGTGCAGTAACAATAGATCCCTCTCCATTCGTACGCCCTGGAAAATGTCTTACAAAATGTCCTCGTCGTCCACAAATATAACAACCACTAGTCATCCTCCTACACTCCCCTATATGAAACCTTTGACATTGGGGACATGCAACTCTAACTGGTCCTGTCAGTTATTCTGATGCACTCGATCGTGCTCGACTGATACCTCTACCGCGATAGGACTGTGTCTGCAGATAAGACTGTGAATAAGAAAATCGTGATCTACCTATGATAAATCCTCGGTATTCAGATCGAGTATGAGTAAACTCAGGTCTCCTCGTAGACCGACTAGTCTCGCCCTGTGGTACAACTCTCTTTCTTTTATCTTTCTTAACTCTGTCCTCAAAATCTTCCTCAGCTTTCAACACCTCCTCAGCTATAATAGCAACATCCCTCAATACTGTATAATCTGCTATCTCCGTATGAGGAATCTGTCTATGAATCTCCTTATTCAATCCATTCTCAAACATCTTAAATTTCTCCTTCTCATCATCGATCAAACTCACTGTAAAATAGGAAAGCTGGGTAAACTGTAGCTCATACTCCACTACTGTCATCTTTCCCTATTTTAACGCTAAAACCTATCTCCTTTTGCATCTCTATCAGTACCCTTGGAAAATCTAAAACATGTGGGAGTGTCCTCCACCAACAATAGGCATCCCCTTGTAACAAAGAAACAACAAACTCCAACCTATCTGCTAATTGGGATTGGCTGAAGAGAGAGAAGTAGATAGGGTAGCAGCTGTCCAAGCTGTAGTAATATAAAGCTCTGACACAGCTAGTACAAATGTCTACCTCTACTACTATCAGTACCTGAAACAAACATTGCAGTTGTGTGAGTTGTGGGCTCAATGAGTAATATTTAATTCATTTTATAATATCTCGAAAACAAGCAATATACAAACTAACTTTCTAGTCAATATAATTTCGTAAAATACGAATATAACATATCAAATAATCTTATTTCATATATATGTATTCTCCATCTTTTTCATTTTCTTTTCCAATTATATTATCTTTCTGTTAAATAATTCTTTAAACTCATATTGATTTCGATTCGTATACATTTGAATTGAACGTTCTCGTTCATAATAAATCCAAACTTCTGTCTCCCTATTAGTTTTGAAAGCATGGTTTTACACCTCCTTTTCATGTGGACCTAACTTTTGTCTCCCTACTGCTGTCTCCGAATGATCGATCATTAATCACCTTTCCATCACCTTTTCATATCACATATCATATATCATATAAAAAAATAAACACGTTCACGTGCCTGTTTCGTAGGCCTTTTCATTTTGCGTACCTGTTTCATTTGAATCGTATGTACAATTCTTTTTTTCATTTCATAAAAATCATATCATATAACATAATCGTATAAGTACACACATATAGTCATCTCATTTTCTTTTTTGTTTTCATTTCATTTTTGTATTCGTGTTTTTTATTTCGTATGTGAAAATCATATTCTTATCTCATTCGTAAGTCAAATATATAAAAGCAACTCATATCGCAAAGTCATTCATAATTCAATCGTAAATAAATATATCTAAAACCATTCATTTTAATAAAGTCAAATAGTGAGATATACTCACCTGTCAGCTGAGGTACTCGAACTGGTGCGAACTCGCGTCTCGACCGACTCGGCTACGCTGCCGTCCTATAATATATATTAATTATTTAACAACAATCAATCAACAATTCACCTATACTTATCAATATGATCGTTAATGCATATCCTAATAATTTTCCTTTATTTTACTTTTCAATTCTGCAAACCCTAGCTGGAATCCTAACCCTTTTTTCTTATCGTTACTCGAATCAATAATAACTCAATTTAACATATTTCTAACTTAATTTCAAACTCAATTCTCTAATTATTAATTAATTATATTACGAATAAATTCAAAACAATTATAATAAAACTCAGAAAAATTGACGAATAATCTCACTAAATTTTCGACTCGAAACTACGAATGATTTGATATCTCAAATCATTCTCCTAGCTTAATTTCTAATTTAGGCTCGATTATACGAAAACTTCAATATTTAAAATCGTAAAAATTTACGGTAAACTTCGAAATTTACCTGTTTTGACTATACCACTGAGTTCCCGGCTCGATATTACGACTGATTCTATATCTCGAAAGCGTTTCCTAGGCTGATACCACGCTTTCTCTCTCTAAAATCTCTCTCCTCCTACTTCTGTTTCCTTTTCTTACGCCTCTCGCTATTTTTTTTATGTTTTGATGTTTCTGGAGCTATTTTAAAGCTTCAACCGTTTATATACTTTTTTTAATTATTTTATTATTAATTTTTTTAACTAATTTTTTATTATTAATTTTTTAAAAACTTTTCTCCTTAATAAATACTTCGTATCGACCGACCTCCAGTCCTCAATTAATCTCTCATTTCAATCTAATCCATAATTTATCATTTTAATTATCTTATTAATTTTACGATTTTAAAACGAGGATGTTACACATACATGCTCTGAAGGTTTAGAATCATTATTTATATAGGGAGCCTTTTTAGATATTCACTGATCATAAGAGTCTCAAGTATATTATGATTGCACTATATTGGGTATCATCCTAGATGGGCAAATGTAGTCACCAATGCTCTGAGCAGAAAAGAAAAAGTGGATGATGATTCAGTGGCATATAGAGCAGAGTCTTTATTTCCTTTGCAAGAGTTATGAGTGCAGTTGGATTTGATTGAGGATCAGATGTTAGCCATCATTAAAGTTCGATCGAGGATGAGGAAGTTGATTGAATCACACTCAGATTGAGGATGAGCATTTGATGCAAATTAAGAATACAGTTGAGCGATGAACGATATATACTTTACACCGACTTTATGATAATGGTGTATTGTATTATCAGGATAGACTGTGTGTTTCAGATATTTCAGAGTTGAAGAACGAACTGATGACATAGGCTCATTCTTCACCATTATCAGTTCATCCAAGTAGTACAAAGATGTAGTGGGATATGCGAGAGTTGTACTGCTAGGTACATATGAAGAGGGATATAGATGAGTTTGTTGCGAGATGTTTACCTTATCAGTAAATTAAGGCAGAACATCAAGCACTAGCTAGAAAATTATGACCACTAGAGATCCATGAATGGAAATGGGGGAAAATCACCATGGATTTCATTATCGGTTTACCAAGGACGTTTCGATGTGATGATGCTTTGTTGATCGAATGACGAAATTGTGTCATTTCTTAGCTATCCGACAAAACGATACATTGGATAAGCTAGTTGGAATATATGTTACTGAGATTGTTAGATTTCATGGTGTTCCTACTACGATTGTATTTGATCGTGATCCTAGGTTAACACCGCGATTGTAACATCCTAAAAATATAGTAAAATACATAATAATAATACGTAAAAATACGTAAAAATACGTATAAAGTGAGTATAAATTTTTCACAATAATGTAAACAAATATTTGTTAAGAAATAAATAGTGGGGATATTAAGACAATTATATTTGAATGATGAATTTCGAGAAATTTGAAATCGGAAATTAAATTGGAGTCATGGGAAAATAAATTACGAAGCGAAATGGACCCGATACGAATTGAAATTTAAAAATATCCACCTTGTCACTCCACTCACCCGAGACCTCCTCCACAAATTCCTCTTCCTCTTTCTTTTCTTCGTTTCTTTCCTCTCTCTTTCCTTCCTTATACGAAACCCTCCTTCCTCTTCATACAATTCCATTTTTTCAAACTCAAAACCATCAATTCATGGAAAGCATTTGTAGTTAGGAGTTTAAGGAACCATTGAGGCGCTTTTATTTGGTAAGTTTTCTTGAAACAAATTGGAAATCACGTAAGAATTTATTGCTTGACTTTGAAAGGCCATAATTCTTAGGTTTGAGCTCCAAATTGTGTAAGAAATGGTTCTTTGGATAGCTTAGTATGTGTACTAAGCATTGGTAGCAAGTTTTAGTGTTAATTCATTGTTTAAGTCCATGAAAACGGTGATTTAAGATAGGATGTTCAAAAATCCGAACTTGGAAATGGTTGATATTTGGTTTATGGTTAAGTATGGTAGCTTAAGGAGGTTTCTTTAACTCTAAATGATGATAAATTTATGGTTTATCAAACCATAAATTGGATTTAGTTATAACTGGGGAGAGGAAACCTTAAAACCTTTGGAAATTAATGAATAAAAATGAAATATAGAGGAAAGGAGAGAAGATGTAAGAAAAAGGTTTAACACATAATTTAGTTGTTGAAATTCATGAATTAAATGTATGTATTTAATGTGAAATTGTAAATTTGTTCTTAGGAGATAAAAATACCGGAGAAGGTAATCCAAGGCCGGAGGCTTAAGCGTAATTTTATAAGGTAAGTAACAAGAGTGCAATTTCCTTTGCACATATGTTCTTGCTTGAAAAATATGTCATTGTTTGAAATGAGTATTTTGTGGTATGATGTGATGATATGTCTTGGATTGGTTGATGATATGAAATGGATTTATTTTGCTGAAATTGTTGTTGTTGATTGAAAATGGATTGTATGTGGAATATGTATTGTTGTTGAGATGGAATGAGGAAATGTTATGTTGTGAATTATGATGCCATATTGTTTTGGTTATTTATGTTTAGTGAGTTGATATGCATGAATATGTATGGTGGTGATATTGATCATTTCACAACATGCATTCGTTGGGCTATTGGGAGCACAAAAATTTATTGAGGGAGGGTTACCGGCTCTTGGGAGCGTATATGCAGTCGTATATAAAACATATGTTCTGCTGCATCGTGGTTTATCGTTCAAATCTATGTGTTCGAGGGTGTCGGCCATTGTGGTGTCAAACAAGCCTAAAAAGGTAGATAAATCTATGGTCCATAGTATGGAAATTGTAACATGTACTACCGGCCGACGAGGCCTCTTTGCAAACATCAAATTATTGCATCCCGGGTGAAATCATGTAAGAGAATGCATTAGAACATCCATTCATATTCATTTCTATAACATATGGCATGTACTTTATGAACATTGAAATAAATTTTGAATGTTACGATATATTGACGTTGGATTGAAATTACGGGCCAGATTGTTGTTGGAAATGTTTAATATGCTGAATGATTTGTGGAGGATTATTGATGGAGTTATGATGCTTAGTTGTATATTATGTTTTATTGTGATGTGAATTGAGAATTCTTGTGATAACGTTGGAATAAATGACTTGTGATTGTATGAGTATATTGGTTTGAGAATTGTTTTTTAAATGTTGAATGAAGTTAGGAGGAAAGGATGGATGAAGGGAGATAGGTTGATTTGGTCTTAAGTTAGGTTTTGTGAAGAATGTATGTTTTGAGCCATTTTTTTTCCGAAAGACAGGTCAGTACGCGGGGTGGTACATAAGTACGCGGTGTCACCACGACCACGCGTGCTGATTGAACGACACCGCGTTTTAATGCACCAACTACGCGGAGTGGGCGCGACACCGCGTACTTCCATCCCACACCGCGTAGCATGGATGACACCACGTTTTGACCTTTTTCTTGAGTAAAAACGTGAATTTTTTTGCTTTAGGTATAAAAATCATCGTAAATTTATAAATTATGAGATTGTGATCATATTAATTATTGTGTATACGTTCAGAATTTACAATAATAATAATATATGATTAATTGATTTAAAAGTATATTGAAAATTGTCTATTTGGTATGTGTTAATTAAAAAGGGTACCATATTTTATGGATTAAACATACCAGTGTTTGGAAATTGATGATTTTGGTTTTGTTACTTACTGAGTTTTTATAACTCACGCATTTCTGTGCCTGTTACGCTCGGCAGGAATTAAAGGAAGGCACATTTTGGATTGTGAAGGTAGTACCTTGCTCTACAAGTTAGGATTTACGATGAGAAAACTAAAAGGTGTGAGGTGCACTGTAATGAATTTTTCCTTGTACATGATAAATTTTACATACTGCATTGTATTTAAAAGGCTATGATTGAATTAATATTTTCCCAGTTTCTATTCTTCCATAACCTGTGATATTTTGTAAAATTTTAAGATGTATGGGCTTTGCTTCTGAAAACTTTGTAAATATTTATGGGAATTGAAATATGTGTATTTTATTAAAAATGAATTTAAATCTTATCTCTCCTATTTTATTCATTTGTATTTTTATTTAAATTATGTTATTCTAAAAATCAAAATGATGTTGAAGTTTGAATGCCATTTCTTGGAAAATAAGTAATTAATTTATGAAATGGTATATAAATTTGGGCATCACAGCAATTCTAGGAGAGTTTATAGGATGCGATGGGTAGTCGTTTGAGGTTTAGCACCAGCTGGAAAGTTACAAACACTAGAGATCCCTGAATGGAAGTGGGAGAAAATCACCATGGACTTCATTATCGGTTTAGTGAGGACGTTTTGATATCATGATGCTTTGTTGATCGACTAACGAAATGCGCATTTCTTAGTTATCCAAAAAATGATACGTTGGATAGGCTGGTTGGATTGTATGTTGCTAAGATTGTTAGGTTACATGGCATTCCTACTTTGATTGTGTCTGATCGTGATCCTAGGATTACATTGCGATTCTGGCAGAGTTTGCAGGATGCAATGGGTACTCATTTGAGGTTTAGTACAGCTTTCCATCTGCAGATAGATGGTCAGTCAGAGAGGATGATTCAGATAGTGGATAGCATGTTATGAGCTTGTGTTTTGGTGTTTGGAGGTAATTGGGACGATCATTTACCTTTAATTGAGTTTGCATACAATAGTAGCTATCATTCTAGCACTGGGATGACATAATATGAGGCATTATATGGGAGACATTATAAGGGAGACGGTGTCGTAGTCCAGTGTACTGGGATGTTGAGTGTTTGCGACAGATTTAGGGACCTGACTTTGTTCAACAAAGTAAATGTTGTGAAAAGATGTATGCAAGCAGCTCAGGATCATCATAAAAGTTATTACGACCAACATCATTGAAAGATAGAGTATGCAGTAGAAGAACGGTTATGTTGCTAGTTTCACCCTAGAGAGCTGTTACTCGATTTGGAAAATGTGGAAAGTTGAATCTTCAGTACATCGGAACGTACGAGATTGTTGAGAAAGTGGGACCACTGGCATATAGATTCAAATTACCAGTAAAGTTGTCCTGATTACATGACGTATTTTATGTTTTGATGTTAAGATAGTACCGATCTGATCCTAGTAATGTGTTGAGTGCTTTAGAGTTAGAGATATCTAATGAGCTGACTTATAAGGAAGAGCCGATTGAGATTTTAGACAGATAGGTGAGACGGCTATCGTGAGATTCTAATGGTTTTGGTGAAGTGGAGTTTTCATTCACTAAAAGAAGCTACTTGGGAGGTTGAGTCGGATATGAGATGACAGTATCCATATATGTTTCCAGACTCTACATCAGAGCATTGAGGTATTTTCTGATTCTAGATTTCAATATTAGATGTTATGTTATGTTAATATAATTCAAAATTTGAAGTTATGATCATTTGATTTGATTGATGAACTTAATTCTAAATTTTGGGGATGAAATTTTCTAAGAGAGGGAGAATTGTAACACCCTAGAATTTATTTTATGGAAATGGATAAAGAAAATAAGTTTTTTCATGCTAAAAGGATGAAAAATATATGATTAAACCTAGGCATATGAAGGTTCATTGAAGGTTGATATTAGGATAAAATAAGCTAGCCAAGAAAAAGGAGAAATGCTGAAAATAGCAAAGTACACGTTGTGGCAGTGAAGTACGCGTAATGGCCACGACCATGCGTAGTCCACTGTCCACCACATGTAGTTTTCTAAATATGGGAAAAAAATATAGTGTTGCTTGATTGAACTAAACCTTCAAGAACTCTTATATAACTTACAGAGAAAATACTAGAGAGGAGCTGATAAAGAAGCAAGAAACATTGTTCTTGATTGAAGGAAGTGATTTATCAAGAAGAAACTTCAATTCTTGGAATAATTAATGCCAACTCAATAAGGTAAGTGTTGATAGTTGGTTTATAAGAACTTATGAGGATTATGCTTTGAATTTGATGGTTGGATGTGTTTGAACTAAAATTGATGCTGAAAAAACATTTGGTTGATTGAAAGGAGCTTTAATAACTGTTTGTATATGATTTAAGAGATGTAGATCATTATGAGGATGGATTTTAGGAAGATTGGTTCATGAAGGAAAGTTGTTAGAATGGATGGATTAAGGTTTACAATGATGTTTTGATGAGTCTAAGTAGAGAATCAATGTGAATATAGATAGTTACTGAAATGTATGTGATTAATTTCGTACAAGATGATCTGTAGGACGATCGAGCATGGATTGATTCAATGTTGATATTTCCAATTTTACATGTACTTGGAGTTAAGTATTTTTACTCTTACTAATTATATTTGTATGAATATTTCTTAAAAGTGAGAATGTAAGTTTTCTAAGCTTACATATATGTAAATATATTTGGCTTATGATGTTGGAAGATTGCTATTAATTGAGGATTGCTAGAATTAGATGAGTCAAGTGAAGAATAAGATAAATTGGCTGATTTAGAGTTGATTTATCTATTCTAGCTGGTTGAAAAGTATTTTATGATTTTAATTCAAAGTGAAAGAATACTATAAGGCTTGAGTTGGAATTGTTGTTTGTTGATAATGTTATGTTTTTTACTATATGTCTTAGTTGACATATGATTGATATATATGCCATGGTTGATATTTAGTTGATTCTTAGTCGATTATTAGTGGATTATTTAAGAGCTTGTATTTACTTTACAATGATATATGATTGAAATGTGGTTTACATGTTGCTAATAGTTTATACCTTTGTGGCATGATTTTCATGTGAGTTGTGCATTGTGCTATGTAATGATACAAACGTCATTCATAAATTCACATGTTGCATAAGCATTTGTGTGACACGATATGTAACATTCTAGATATTTTTCATCATTAAAAGATCATTAATAAGTGTTTAAATGTTAATATACAAAGGTATATCAAAGGTCGATCGAAGGTTGGCGCGGAACGGTCGATGAAAATCGGAAAAAACTCGAAAATAGGTAGAAGACGGTGTGGGCATCAAAGATCGCGGGTCGTGCCCAGGGCGCGTTCTTTGAATCCACTCCGCGTTCTCTACTAAAATCTGGAAAAAAATATATATTTCGATCGATTAACCGACAAAGTTTCATTTACATTGCTTAAACCTTATTTCCTTCAGAGTTTTACCAGAAAAAGGGGCTGAGAACTTAAGGGAATTGGAGAATTCATAAAGAGAAACTGATTTGGCTTAGTTCTTGGAAGGAAATCCATTAGGTAAGGTTTATCTTAAGTAGATATATGGTTCTTAATTGATTTTGGTTGGATTTAATATGAATTTTGATGGCTGAAAATTAAGGAATTTGCTGGAATTTATGTTAATGAATTAGTAATGATATTATGGATTGATTAGAATGTGTTTTGTGGAAGAATTGATGGAAGGAAAGTTCATAAACTTAAGGTTTATGAATGGTTGACATTAAGTTGAAATTAAGCTGAATTTTGGTTATATTGATTTGATATGTTGCTGGATTAATGTATTATGATGGAAATGGAAGTTGAATTTGATATTGATGATGATTGAGAAGTGTAAATGGATGATTGAATGTAATGGAGGAAGATTAGAATAAGGAAGAAGTGCTGACATATGATATATTATTGATGTACAATTGGTTATTTGATTATTCTAAGTGAATAATATACATATAAATGTGATGTTAACATCCTGTATGTTATGAATGACATACAG